>CAJQZJ010001333.1:377800-389837 GCA_907164525.1 Lophiomys imhausi
TCAGGCGATTAAAACCACAGTGACCTTGAAATCCCCCTGTAAGCAACGACAGATAGCCAAGTAACTCGTCCCCTGCACCAAATCATCCACTGTGGTTCCAAGCACAGAAAACAGACAGCTAAATGCATCCAATGGCGAAAGGTCAAAAAAAAAAAAATAGAAATCAAGGAATTATGACTCCAAAAAAGGAAAATCATCCTAGCTCATCCAATTCAGATGACCACACACCAACAGAAACACATGAAAACATTGACAATTCGGCATTATGGAAAGTGATAGAGTCCCTACAAGAAGAACTTAAATCTATGAAGGAATTCAAAGAAGCCACAATTCTACAAATCAAAACAAGGAACAACACCATTAAAGAGCTCCAAGCCAAGGTGACAGGGCTTGAACAGGAAAAGGAAAAAGCCATGAAAGATGTTCATACAAAAACAAGCAAGCTGGAGAAGGAAATGTACAAAACGAACAAAACCATACAAGACATGAAAATAGAAATAGAAACAATAAAGAAAACACAGTCAGAGTTAAAAGAGGAAGTGGAGAACTAAGGGAAGAGAACAGGAACTACGGACGTGAGTATCAACAATAGGATGCAAGAGATGGAAGACAGGATCTCAGGCATGGAAGATAAAGTGGAAGAAATCAGTACAACATCCAAAGAAAATGAGAAGGCTTAAAATCTCTCACCCACAACATCCAAGAAATCAGGGACTCAATGAAAAGACGGAACCTAAGAATTATAGGTATAGAGGAAAGAGAGGACTCCCGACTCCAAGGTCCAGGAAATATCTTCAACAAAATCATAGAGGAAAACTTCCCAAACCTGAAAAAAGAGATGCCAATAAAAATCCAAGAGGCTTACAGAACACCAAACAGATTAGACCAGAAAAGAAACTCCTCTCGTCACATAATAATTGAAACTCCAAATATACAGAACAAAGAAAGAATATTAAAAGCTGTAAGAGAAAAAGGTCAAGTCACATACAATGGCAGACCCATCAGAATTACACCTGACTTCTCCCCAGAAATGTTAAAAGCTAGAAGGGCCTGGTCAGATATACTACAAGTCCTGAGAGATCATAGGTGCCCAGCCAGACTACTTTACCCAGCAAAACTCTCTATCAACATAGATGGAGAAAACAAGATATTTCATGACAAAATCAAATTTAAACAATATCTACCCACAAACCCAGCCCTACAGAAAATCCTAGAAGGAAAATCCCAGCCCAGAGAAGAAAACTCCACCCAAGAAAACAAAGGGAATAGAAAACCCCTCAGCAACTAAACCAAAAGAGGCACAGGACCACCACCTATACCAAACTAATGGGAAATAAAAACCCCAGATCACTAATATCCATCAACATCAATGGACTCAACTCCCCAATAAAAAGACATAGGTTTACAGAGTGGATCCGCAAGCAAGACCCTTCCTTATGCTGTATACAAGAGACACATCTAACTACGAAAGATGACACTGCCTCAGAGTAAAGGGCTGGGAAAAGGTTTTCCAAGCAAATGGACACAGGAAGCAAGCTGGAGTAGCCATCCTAATGTCAAACAAAACAGACTTCCAACTGAAGTTAATGAAGAAAGACAAAGAAGGGCACTATATACTCATTAGAGGGAATATTCATCAAGAGGAAATCTCAATACTGAACATCTATGCCCCAAATACAAAGGCAACTACTTTCGCACGTCGATCACAACACATTAGTAGTGGGAGACTTCAACACCCCACTCACAACAATGGACAGATCATCAAGACAGAAGACAAACAGAGAAATATTGAGTCTAACAGAGATCATGAAACAAATGGACCTAACAAATATCTACAGAACATTTCACCCAAACACAAAGGAATACACCTTTTTCTCAGCACTACACAGAACCTTCTCCAAAATCTACCACATAGTTGGTCACAAGGATAGTCTCAATAGATACAAGAAAATTGTAATAACAGCTTGTATCTTATCAGACCACCACGGAATAAAGCTGGTCTTCAACAGCAAAAGAATCAACAGAAAGCCTACACACACATGGAAATTGAACAGCTGTCAGGGAAGAAATAAAGAAGGAAATCAAAGACTTCTTAAAATCCAATGAAAATGAAGACACAACATACCCAAACCTATGGGATACATTGAAAGCTGTGCTACGAGGAAAGTTCATAGCACTAAGTGCTTTCAAGAAGAAAATTGTGACAGCTCATATTAGTGAATTAACAGCTAAGCTGGGTGAATTGGAAAAAAAAAGAAACAAACACTCCCAAGAAGAGCAGAAGACAGGAAATCATCAAGCTTAGGGCTGAAATCAACGACTTAGAATCAAAAAGAACTATACAAAGAATCAATGAAACCAAGAGTTGGTTCTTTGAGAAAATCAACAAAATAGACAGACCCCTAGCCAAATTAACTAAAAGGCAAAGGGAAAGAACACAAATCAACAAAATCAGAAATGAAAAGGGAGAAATAACAACAGACATTGAGGAGATCCAGAAAATATTCGGACATTACTTTAAAAATCTATATTCCACTAAATTTGAAAACCTAAGCGAAATGGACAATTTCCTCGATAAATTCCACCTACCAAAACTAAATCAAAATCAGATTAACAGCTTAAACAGCCCAATAACACCCAAGGAAATAGAAACAGTCATTAATAATCTCCCAACCAAAAAAAGCCCATGGCCAGATGGCTTTAGCACGGAATGCTACCACACCTTCAAAGAGGAACTAACACCATTACTTTTCAAACTCTTCCACCACATAGAAACAGAAAGATCACTGCCAAACTCATTCTATGAGGCCACTGTCATTTTGATTCCTAAACCACACAAAGACCCAACAAAGAAAGAGAACTTCAGACCAATCTCCCTCATGAACATACATGCAAAAATACTTAATAAAATACTAGCAAACCGAATTCAAAAACACATCAAAAGTATCATACACCATGATCAAGTAGGCTTCATCCCTGGAATGCAGGGATGGTTCAATATTTAAAAGTCTGTCAATGTAATTCACCACATAAACAAGATGAAAGAAAAAAAACCACATGATAATCTCGCTAGATGCAGAAAAAACATTTGACAAAATCCAACACCCCTTCATGCTAAAAGTTCTGGAGAGAACGGGCATACAAGGACCATACCTAGAAATAATAAGGGTAATATACAGCAAGCCAGTGGCCAACATCAAATTAAATGGAGAGAAGCTTGAAGCATTTCCTCTAAACTCAGGGACAAGACAAGGATGTCCACTTTCACCATATCTCTTCAATATAGTACTTGAAGTCCTTGCTAGAGCAATAAGACAACTAAAGGAGATCAAAGGGATAAAAATTGGAAATGAAGAAGTCAAATTATCCCTATTCGCAGATGATATGTTAGTATACATAAGCGACCCCAAAAACTCCACCAAAGAACTCTTACAGCTGATAAACAACTTCAGCAAGGTGGCTGGGTACAAAATTAACTCAAAAAAATCAGAAGCCCTTCTTTATACAACAAACAAATATACCGAGAAAGAAATAAGGGAAACAACCCCCTTCACAATAGCCACAAACAACATAAAATACCTGGGTGTAACTCTAACCAAGCACGTAAAGGACCTATATAACAAGAATTTCAAGCCCCTGAAGAAAGAAATGGAAGAGGCCTTTAGAAGATGGAAAGATCTCCCATGCTCATGGATAGGTAAGATCAACATAATAAAAATGGCTATCCTACCAAAAGCAATATATAGTTTTAATGAAATTCCTATCAAAATACCAACACAATTCTTTATAGACCTGGAAAAAGCTATTCTCAACTTCATATGGAACAACAAAAAGCCCAGAATAGCTAAATCAATCCTGTACAATGAAAAAACATCTGGAGGTATCACCATCCCAGATTTCAAGCTGTACTACAGAGCAACAGTAATAAAAACAGCACAGTACTGGTATAGAAACAGACCAGTGGATCAATGGAATCGAATTGAAGACCCAAACATGGATCCACACACCTATGGCCAACTAATCTTTGACAAAGAAGCCAAAATGGCACAATGGAAGAAGGACAGCATCTTCAACAAATGGTGCTGGTCCAACTGGATGTCCACTTGCAAAAGAATGAAATTAGACCCATACCTATCACCTTGTACAAAACTTAATTCCAAGTGGATCAAAGACCTTAACATAAGGCTAGCCACACTAAAGATACTAGAAGAAAAAGTAGGAGAAACCCTTGAACTCATTGGCACAGGTGACAACTTCCTGAACAGAACACCAACAGCTCAGGACCTGAGATCAACAATCAATAAATGGGACCTCATGAAACTGAAAAGCTTCTGTAAGGCAAAGGACACTATCATTCGAACAAAACGGCAACCAACAGACTGGGAGAAAATCTTCACCAACCTCACATCTGATAGAGGGCTATTATCTAAAATCTACAAAGAACTCAAGAAACTAAATGCCAAGAAACCAAATAATCCAATCAAAAAATGGGAGATGGAGCTAAATAGAGAATTCACAAAGGAGGAATCCCTAAGGGCTGAGAGACACTTGAAGAAATGTTCAACATCCTTAATCATCAGAGAAATGCAACTCAAGACGACCCTGAGATTCCACCTAACACCTGTTAGAATGGCTAAGATAAAGAGCTCAAATGATAGCGCATGCTGGCGAGGGTGTGGAGAAAGGGGAACCCTACTCCATTGCTGGTGGGAGTGCAGACTTGTGCAACCACTATGGAGGTCTGTCTGGCGATATCTTAGAAATCTAGGAATAACCTTGCCTCAGGACCCAGCCATACCACTTCTGGGTATACACCCAAAGGACCTCTCACGGAGACATAGGGAAGTCTCCTCATCTATGTTCATAGCAGCCTTATTTGTAATAGCTAGAAATTGGAAACAACCCAGATGTCCCTCAACTGAAGAATGGATTAAAAAATTGTGGTACATCTATACAATGGAATATTACTCAGCTATCAGAAACAATGAAATCATGCAATTTGCAACCAAATGGATGGATCTAGAGGAGCTCATCCTGAGTGAGCTAACCCAGTCTCAGAAGGATGCACATGGCATCTATTTACTTATAGTAGGATTTAACTATATCGTACAGGATATCTGTACTACAACCAACACACCAAAAGGAACAAGGACATAATTTTTTTTATCTTTTTCTTTTTCCTTCTTTTTTTCTTTTTTCTTTTTCCTTTTCCCTTCTCTTTTTCCTCTCTTTTTTTGTTGATATTCTTTGTTTTTGTGGGTTTGTGTGTTTGTTGGTCTTTTTTTTAGTATTCCCCCAGTAGCAATGAGACACCATTCACTGGCAGTACTGCCTCGTAGGCCCCCAGTGAATGAAGAGGCTCTTGGCCCTCATATGACTCCTGATCTGTGGTGAGAGACTGTTAGGCAGGGACACTCCACCCCAGAGGAACAAGACGGAAGGGTCAGGGAGTAGAGCATGGGAGGGTGAGGCTGGGAAGTGGGAAAAGAGGACAATATGATAAGGATGTAACCTGAAGCAACAAACAAATCAATTTATTAACTAAAAAAAAAAAAAAAGGCAGGGAGCAGGGCTGAAACACTGTGAATGGAATAGAGGATACAGCCATTCGGCCTGGTTTTGCAGACCTCCAGGTGTAGAGAAGACATGGAGCTAAGGTAAAATACAAGAGAATTGTGGTATTGGCCCATGCCCTTGACTTCAGCGGAGATGGGGGGGGAGCACCGTAGAGTTGGTGGTCTTATGTATTCTGGAGTCATACAGAGCACGGAGCGGGGTGGTGAGGGTGCATACTCTTGGTCTCACCATTCAAGAAGAGTACACCCTTGGTCCCAGCTCCCAGCACACTGGAGACAGAAACGGGCAGATCCAGGAGCTCAGGGTCAGCCTGATGCAGGGCAAACTCTAAATAGAGAAAGACTTCGATCCAGGAGTGGTGGAACACATCTTTGATCCCTTCAGATGGGAAACACAGGTCCCTGATCCCAATAATTAGAGTTCAGAGACACACACATGGGATTTGGAGGGACCTAGGTTTGGAGGCTATTTACAAAAGGCCTTCTCGATGCAGGCAGATTGTCCTTTGGGATCTCAAAATATATACACTAGAGCTGGTTTAGCTCCAAGGTGACAGAATGATTTCTTCTTTAACCCAGATTGAAAGATAACGCTTTGTATGTTGTCAGAAGGCCAAATTTGCTTCAGGAGAAGTACTACCTAGCCCCTCCCCGCCCCCCCCCCCAAAAAAAGAGGGCAATTGTCCTAGGGTTGGGATTGGGGCAGGGCTCTGTTCTTATCGTTCCAGGAGAATCGAAGCGTCCATTAGGGGAGCCCGGGGACGGCTGGACAGCGGAATCCTCAGCAGAGAGCTGAAATCAGGCACCAAGGAGGACGAGTGACCCAGTTGATTCTGCCTGGCAGACTTCCTCAATAGTTGTCTCCATCGGGGGCCTGCAACCACCACAGCAATCCAGTGTCACTGGGACCGCTCAGCTCTACACAATGCCCCGGCAGGAACCTCAGTGAAGCCTGCAAGATCAGCTTCTGCCTACAAACCCCTTAGGTCATCTAAACAGCTGAGAACAGAAGGACTGAACATAAAAGGAATGTACTAACATTTTTAATCATTTTTCCCATTTGGGTTAGGGCCCCAAACAGGTCTACTACAACCCAAATCAGCAGGAAGTCACTTTAAGAGAGCGACGTCCCATGCCCAGTGGATGGGGAAGGTGTTTCTCCGCCCTTCTTTTAGGTTATTTGAAGGATAACTGAAAACTCTGATATGTAGGGGAAGAGACTACAAGCTGATAAATGGTCCTGTCTTAATGGGTTTTGGAGGTTAGCCCCAGGGAATTCCTACTTTTCCTTTTCTGTATCCTTCTTCCTCTCCTATGTAGGTGCATGGGCTTGAGAAAAATGAGATATAGACATAGCACAGGAAGGTCCAAAAAGAAGGGGCAGATTATTGAATATGCCCTTATACCTTTGTATATTGATACAAAATTAGTAGTTTATTTGGCTAAAGTGGTATTGACCATTGTTTATTGTGCAAAAATAAGATTGTATTGGATTACATCGGTATTGATCTTTGTATATTGATACAAAATTAAGATTATAGTTGGCCACAATGGTATTGACCCTTGCATATGGATGTAATATTAAGATTATATTGGGCTACATAGGCATTGATCTTGGTATATTGATACATAATTAAGAGTATATTTAACCACAATTGAATAGATCTTTGTATATTGATATAAATTTAAAGGTAACGCTTCCTAATGGTATCATACCTAGAGATACTTAAAAATAAAATGTGAAGCTCTGACCTCTTGATACCAACCATCTAAAACGGTCTAGGATAGTTAAAACAAACTCCTAGTCATGCAAACATGTCACTTTGTTAGCTACTATGACAGTCTATCACAGATATTCTCTAAACTACCCAGTAATCAAGTTGCTAAGAGACAAGTAACCTTTGCTTATCTAAATACAAGAGATGGATAGGGCATCTTCAAAATCCCCAAGAGATCTGCAGAACATGACATTCAAAGATGTTATCTTAAATCAAGATTTTTTTTGATATCAAGACATATCAGCGCCTGACAGCACCCCCTATTCTACTCCAAGGAGAAAATAAGCATCGAAGAATCTCTACTGTAAGATGGTTGAATTAGTGGCAAGCCTATCTCTTGGCATGAAAAAACCCCTTGCACCAACTTCAGACAGACTGCTGTCCAAAAAGGACAAAACTTGGTAGCAGGGAAGTCGACAGCCTAACTCTGCCAAGACAGAGTAGGTAAGTCCTTCATAATCCCTGCTCTACAACAAATGTCTGTCAGAGAAACAGGACCCAAAGCCTGAAGACTGATGCTGGAATGTATGGAGAGAAAATGGGAACTGTCCAGGCAGTCATTGGTATGTCCTTTCTTAGTTTTGGAAGCTGCAGGCCCTGCACTTCCTATATAAGCAAATATATTTATCCCTCTCAGGTCTCTGAGGTGGTTGAAGAATAGACAGCTAGAGTCTCATAGTTAAATTTTGAATTGTTTAGGAATCAAGAGGGTGTTATAGATCTAAGAAGATACTCTTAAAAGTGTGTTGCAAGATAGTATGAATGTTGAGTCACATATAGACCTTTAAACTCATGGAGTTGGCTAGATAGTAGAATGTTAAACTCAGGGGCCAATTATGTATAAACTGGACATTGGGAAGGTATACTGGGCCATTTAACTCTCATAAATGTGGCATATTTATATCTATTGTTTTGTATAATACTTACTGTTATAAGAGAAGGAACCATCTGTTGGACTGACAGGGGAAACTTCTGGGGGGAAGAGGGTGGAAGGGCAGGATAGGAAGGGGGAATAGGGAGGGGTTTGTTACTGAGATGTAACTTGAAGAAAAAAAATAAAGTATTTAAAAAAAAAAAGAAGTGTGAGGGGAACAAAAGAGAATAATTTGGGGTGAAAGAATCAAAGTGCATTATGTAAATGTGTGAAAATGTCAAAATGAACCCCATCATTATGTCTAATTAATACATGTTAATAAGAAGTTTTTACTATTTTTCCATCTCCAGTGGGTCTCCTGGCTCAGTGATAGGGTGCCTTCATGGTAACAGTTGCCAAGGAACTAGTGTTGCTTGTAAAGGCAACACAACACAACTGAAGAACCGGCAGCATAGTTCAATGACTAAACACTTGCTTTGCATAGTGAAGACCCCAAGTTCAAGTTCTACCTCTACAGAATAACTTAAAAATAACTCTCTCTTCAAGGTCGCCTGCACTCCTCTGGGCCCCACCTCCACCTCAGTGCTGTGATTACAGACTCACCTGGGCTCCAAACTCCTCATGCTTTCAAAGCAGACACTTTACCAGCTAAGCCATCTCCCCACCACCAAATCATGTGAAGTTAAATGCTCACATATGTAGCCCATGAAAACCTGAGGAACTGAGGCAGCATCCGCATGCAATGAGCCCTTTAAGCAAGTGCCCAATGAGAACAAACTAAGGGTTGCCAAGATTAGCCAGGACATGCCGTTTATTAGGAAGCATGACAAATTTTGGAAGAGGTTCCAATCCTCTTTCTGGCCGGTCTGTAGACTCCTCAGTAGCTGACTTCCAAATGAGAGTGATGACACCAAGCAAGAAGCCCCAGTAACTCAGTTCACATTGTGGAGGGCTCTTAAGTGAAGAGCAGGAAGGAACCTGAATCAACTCCAACAGAGCAGTTCAAGCTAGCAGACCACACCTGCTGGGATGCTCCGGGAGGGCAAAGAAACAAAAGAGGAATCTGCAACAATGAAATTTTACAGTGTTTGCTACAGAATAACTCTCAGGGATAGAAGGACATAATATTTGTCTTTTTAAAAAACTTTCTCTAATGGGTTGTGGCCAGAAAAGTTGTAAACTTTGCATACAGTGAGCTTTGCAACTGTTAGATGCTCTGGTCTCTGCTTTGGCTACAGTAAGGCTCCCAATAAAATTCAGCTCTGCCTTGAAACTCACCACTGAAGAACTCAGTAATCCCACCGTGTCCCTACTCAGCCTGTGGACCTGTCATCCACCCCGACTCTGTTCTAAGTGGACCTATGGCATTGTGTTTAAAATCTATTCTGCATCAAATATATGAAGTGCTCAAAACCAAAGCAAATCTAATCTGAGCCTCTCTCTCTCTCTCTCTCTCTCTCTCTCTCTCTCTCTCTCTCTCCTCTTTTCACCCTTCTCCATTTTTTCCCATAATCCTCTATGTCCATATAGATTTTGGTTCCCTGAGACACACCTACTTTCTTCCAGATCCCAGTTTAGGCTTGGGGTTGGCTTGCGTGCCTCCATTGCACTGGGAATTAAACCCACACATGTGCATGTGGGTAGGAGTGATTTGGCCCGACTTGCAACTATTGACCTGCCACATAGTCCTATTTTGAACATCAAAATAAAAATGGCTTTTCCTTCAGTCAGGATTCTTTATCCATCAGCAGATAAGACCCAATTCAAACTGAAGGAAGGCCCAAGGACTCAGTTAATTGAACAAGTTATTCAGTAATACAATCTTGCATTCCTCTCTCATCCTATAGCACTGTCCTGGATAGGAAGTGAAACCACTATCCATTTCTTCTAGTGTCTTCTTAGCAACAAGGAAAGACTCTCATCATGTTGACTGACCAAAGGTGGACCCTTAACATCATATTCCCATGAATTTTCCTCCATGGGTAGAAAGCACCTGGACCAAGTGGTTTTCCATTGCAAAGAAGACTGATGTAGCTGATGTGGGGTGAGCAGCAGCAAGGGCCTGGCCTCTGCTTTGGCCCTGGCTTTGCTGCCACCAGCTTGAATTATTATTTGCTGGAAAAGTTCAACACGGAGTTAGATACACAGATTTAAGTAAGAAAGGGATTCTCACGTTTTTAAATTTATAATCCTTACAGCAAGTATATAAAAGATTGCTGGAAATTGAAACTACTTTGAGATTTCATCTCACTCCAGTCAGAACAGTCAAGATTACCCAAACAAATGGCAGCAGATGTTAGCAAGGATGCAGGGGGAGGGGAGCTCTCACTCATTACTGTGGGGGGTGAAAACTGGTACAGTCACTAAGGGAATCCATGTGGAGGTTCCTCAAGAAGATAAAAATCTATCTGTCACAACATTCAGCCATATCATTTTTCTTAGTCACTGTTCTATTGCTGTGAAGAGACATGATGACCAAGGCAACCCTTATAAAAGCATTTAATTGGGGGCCTGCCTACAGTTCAGAGGTTAGTCCATTACCATCATGGTGGTGGGGCATGGCAGAAGACAGGCAAAGAACTGGAGAAGTAGCTGAGAGCTACATCCTGATCCAAAAGTAGAGAGAGTGAGAGCTGGCCCTAGCCTGGGGTTTTGAAATCTCAAAGCCCACCCCTAGTGACACACTTTCTACAACAAGGCCATATCTACTCCAACAAGGCCACACCTCCTAATCCTTTCAAACAGTGCCATTCCCTGGTAACTAAGCATTAATATATGAGCCTATGAGGGCCATTCTTATTCAAACCACCACACCATTCGTGGGCATATGCTCAGAGGACTACTTATCTTGCTACATAGATATTTGCTCATCTATTTCCATTGGCGTTCTATTTATAATAGTCAGAAATTGGAAACAGCCTAGATGTCTATATCAACAGGTGAATGAAAGCTAAAAATATGGTATATTTTCACAACAGAACATTATTCCCCTGTTAAGAAAATGAGCTTAGTAGTGGTGGCACATACCTTTAAGCCCAGCATGTATAAAAGTAATTTAAATGAAGTTACCAGGTAATGGGGGAGAGAATGCCCCAACCAGACACCATATGCTACCAAATAAAGCTCACAGTACCAAAAATAGGTTGCATCTCTTTGAGTCATTGGCCAAAGAGACCCTGTAGGCACCCTACCAAAAAAACACTACAGTCTATTACCAATGTTCTTGATTATCGTCCACAATCTGACAATAAAGCCCTATTGATGAAAATACCACTTACGATGTCATCAAACATAAGGAAATTGAGCTGCTCCTCAACTAAAGGCTTCGCCCGTACTGACCAGAATTCACAGTGCTGGAAGGTACTATGTACACTATTGGAAAAGAAAATTAATCATCGATCTCATACAGCTGAGAACTCTGTGGCCTGGCCTACAATACATACCCACTGGTACAATAAAGGCACAAATGTTTCTGGAGTAACCAAGCACTTTTGGTTGGATTTAAGGCCCACTCCATGAGACAGAACCCATTCTAGACACTCTCAGTCAATAAAGCCAAGCATCCTGAGACTAGACAAGTAATGGGCCCTAGAGGGAAATCCATTAGTTTCTTTCTGCTAAATGGCCATAGTAATAAAGTGACTCCTAATGACATATTGCTACACTCACCCATATATCAGTGCCTCACTCAACCCTCGTCAGAGACGTTTCTTCTTATAGCAGATAGTACTCAATACAGAGACCCACGACTAGGTAATACACAGAGAGAGAGAGAGAGAGAGAGAGAGAGAGAGAGAGAGAGAGAGAGA
>CAJQZJ010001333.1:389847-414876 GCA_907164525.1 Lophiomys imhausi
AGAGAGAGAGAGAGAGAGAGAGAGAGAGAGAGAGAGAGAGAGAGAGATATTTTGGAACACTCAGTCCTAAATGGGATGTCTTCATCAAAGCCCTCCTCTCAATGTTCTGTGCAATAAACGTGATAGATATACATGATATATGTGATATATGTGACATATGCAAGAGGAGACAGAAATACTGTAAGAGCCAGATGTGGTGGATGACTCCAAGAAAACAGCGTTTCCCAGACACAACAAGAATGATGCATATAAGCACCCACAGAGATTATGATAGCATACACAAGACGTGTATAGGTTCAAGCCAGAAAAAAAAAATCTCAGCACAGAGAAGGGGAAATAGGCACAAAGGCCCATCTCTAACTAAGAAACTATTTCTAATCAAAACCTGCTAGGATAGGACAAGTCAGTTTTCTACAATGGAGTTACACTGGATATATCAACCACACTCCAGGTCAGTCCTCATGGTGAGAAGCACTTGGCCACCATAAAATAAACTCCATGTTTATTTTGGTTTTGGTTTTATTCTTTTTGGAGGGTGATTGGATTTGGGTTTGTTTGTTTTTTTTTTTTCTTTTATAAGAGAGAAAGTATATGCAGTTGGGTGGGGAGGGAGGTGGGGAAGATTTAGGAGAGGGGAAGTATATGATTAAAATATACTGTATGAAAAAGATTTCTGAGTGACAACAGCCAGATGAAAGTATGCATATACTGCGAGTATACCTATGGTGAGGTGTGCCTTAATACAAGAAGGCAGAGTGGCTGTGCTTGAGTTCTGGGCTGTTCATGATTCTCCATCTAATTTCTAGGGGTTTGTATGGGAATATGTTTTTTATATAATTTTTTAATTATGGAAATTCCAAACTCCATCTGCAATCCTTTTCAAGATATCATTACCCTCTAACAGTCTTTATTTCAGCATTCTGTAAAAGGGAATAGCCCGCAAAGCCTCCGTTTATTCACCCTGCATACCAAGGCACAAATATTCTCCATGAACAGGATAATTAAAGAAAATATCTGCCATAAATGCAGGCTCACTGGATCAAAACTTGCCTCTAAATGCATGCTCT
This sequence comes from Lophiomys imhausi, assembly GCA_907164525.1. Classification (NCBI taxonomy): domain Eukaryota; kingdom Metazoa; phylum Chordata; class Mammalia; order Rodentia; family Muridae; genus Lophiomys; species Lophiomys imhausi. Next base: position 390,915 of record CAJQZJ010001333.1, read on the forward strand.
CATTAAATCTAGAGAGGTTAGTTCTGCAATTTCTCCCATAGCCACTGTAAAATTCTAATGGGCTCTGTAATTATTTCCTATTTTTCAAGTCACTTTCTAATTTGTACGTTAGTGACACTGAAACACTTAAGCTACTATTTTTGAGGCAGCATTCAGCACCACCCCCACCAAAGCACCTTTAAATGAAACTCTTAATTCTACTCTCCTTTTATCTCCTAATTTCTCCAAGTACAGTTAGTCCGGCTCCCAGGGTAGTTAATGTTTTGTTTGAAATATTTAGAGGCTTTTAACATTATGCAAACTCTTACTTAAACAGAAGCTACTTCTGGATATGGTGTGTTCACCTGGCTCCCCACCACCCACACCACACTGCCATGTGCCTTTTCCCCCACTGGTTTCCAGGTGCTGCTAAAATGTGTGCTCATCGGCCTATCATTTGCCTTCTTCCATCATTCCCTGCCTTTACAGTTAGTGATATAGAACATACTGAATCAACTAGTGACTAATACACCTCCAATCATGCAGAAGGTCATTGAGGTTACTGTTAGTAAAATACCATAGGCTAGGTAGGTCAAAAACAAATTATTTCATACATTTCATACTTACTTCACACACTTGCGAAGACTGGAAAGTCCAAGACAAGTACTAATGATTTAGTGCCTGCTCTCTGCCTCACAGATTGTCTTCTAGAAACATGGATACTCCCTGGGAACTCTTTCACACAGACACTAACTCCAGTCATGAGGGCTCTGTCCAGGCAGGTGACATAAAGGCTTCCAAAAGCTTCATTTGCTCATGACATCCAAACAATAGCAAACCTCATCTTCCATTCAACAATTCTGTCCTAAAAAAGACTTGGAGAAGGTAGACACTAATATGCTCCTTCTAATATAACATTTGCTAATATATTTTCATCATAAGTTAAACTTCTTTTCAATTCCCTTTTTCTTCTTTCCAGTTAGCCTTCTAGCCTAAGGCTGACATTTTAAATAGCTCTCTTGATTGACATCTTTCTCATCAGACTACATTTTTATTTGCAAGTTTATATGCTGATTGTTTCTCATTCCTCTTGAACCACCTCACACTGTACATGTTTCTCTTTTGGTTAGATCTAACTCTTACATTCTTATATGTAATATTCTAATTCTTAAGAATATCAAAGGAGAATCTCATGGTATTAATGCCTCGTTGGGAAAAAAAAAGAGAAACTGGTTCCAGAATTTGAGTACAGCAATAACAAAATCCCAGATAGGGAGCAATAGCTCTGAGACCAACTAGGAAAGCAGCAAAGAAAATTCTGGCTAATTCTGAAAATTGATGAGGCTCCCAGCTAGCAGAGACTGGAAAAGCAATCGAGAGCATGCTCTAGCAAGCTGGAAAAAAAAATGGCGCTCCATATTGTAGAGTAAGGACACAACTGGCAAAGCCATCGCCTGTGTTAAATTTGCAAGACAGAATATAATCTAATGACTCTGTGGGCTTGGCAAGATCATTTCCATGTAGAATTCTGAAAGTGTCCCTTGGCTCATTTCAGCTGATTATGTATGATAAAACAGGGGAAGAGGGAGGTGAGCTACTGCAACAGCTCAGCTTGCAAACAGAATTTAGGGGATACTTAGAGAAGCCAGGGCTTGCTGGATTGGATAATAAAATCATTTCCCATTTCCAGTTTCTCAAGACAGTAAAAGATTCTCAAGACAGGAAATGGCCTCAGGATAAAGATGAGATCAAGGTGCCCTGTCAGTCCATTTTTTTATTACCCTGAAAGACCTAAGGCAGTGGTAAAAGGATCTAGGCTACTTTGAGTGTTTCCACTGTGTTGTTATCGCACTGCAGCTGGCATGGCTCCCATAGAAAACAGGGTCCTTATTTCAGAATTCTACCTGGAGCTCTTATTAAATGGAGTAGATAGATCTCCAGGACTCAAACTCCTGGAGAATTCCACAGAGGTTTTGACAAAGCTGTACTGATAAAGTGATGCCAGCTTGGACTAAGATAGACTGACACTGAAAACTGCAGAGAAGCCTCCAGCTTTCTACCTTCTGTAAAAAAGAAACTGGGTTACTAACACCAGCCATTTCTTAATGGAAAATCAAAACCAGAGAATGGAGCTAAGAGCTAAAAAGAACAGTTGACTAGGCACCCGTTCTCATGTGACTGAACTCAGTCAGTCAAGACTTCATAGAAATGTTCCTTGTGGGGTACGTTATCACCCCACACCTTCCTCCAATGTTTATCCAACTGGTGACTATCACACTTTTGCTTTGTAACAAGTCCTAATCCTTGTGGTATAGGATGACTCCCTTTCTCCCTTTCTCTGGCAGCTCAGGAACTCAGCCATGCATGTGTTATGAAGGGTTGGGGAGGTTATTGGAAAAGATGGTCACCACAATTTCTCCCACTGTGATAGGTCTGCATCCTTCATGATATGTTGTAACGTAAGAAGTAGAATCTATTTTTCTCCTCTGGAACTTTGACTGGCATGTGACTTGGGAGTATATGTCATCTGAACCACAGTGTAATGAGACCTTGTAGACTCTGTTTTCATCCTTTTGGAGGGTGGTAGGGCTGTGAGGAAGGTCAAGCTTAGCCTACTAGAGAAAAAAATCCACAAGCAGCCATTCTTGCCTATTCACCCAAAAAGCTACAAAGACAAATATGGCCCCTAGAAAATCCAGCAGAAGGGATTGAATACTGCTAAAATACTGGATCATGAGCAAGTAAAATGATTGTTTTACTCCACTAAAGGTTGAGTGACTCCTCACATACCAAGAAGTTAAAAAAAAAAGCAGAAACATTGAGCAAGAAGAGATTCAGACTGAAAAGATTTCATTCCCAATTACAAAGTAAAGCAATAGGATAGGGAGGAATGCATTACATGAGCAACCCTGAGTCAGATGTCATGACACAGGTCTGTAGTCTCAATACTGAGGAGGCAGAGACATGAAATGATACCAAAGCACAGATATCCTGCGCTCCATAGCAAGATTCTGATTCAAAATAAATAAAATTAAGAACCAGACAGACCTCCCTGAAAAGCTGCTTCCATGATGCTTCAGATTCTCAGCCCTCTCACTCCCAGTTCAAGACCCATAAATTATTTTGTCAAGTTTTTTCCCCCATCTCACTCCGAGTACTGGACCCATAAATTATTTTCTAGCAGTCGTGTACTAATACTGATTTCTATGTCAATGACTGAGATGGAATCTCCCTGCAGAGAGTAGTTACATAGAGTGTCCACAGGAGATGTGGGCACTGATGTCACCAGCACGTAAATACTTACCCTCACTCATTTCTCTTCTTGCAAACAAAGGGTTTTTTTTTTTCAATTATCTTCTAAAAATTTATTTTCTTTCTTAAGCACACAAAGGGCAGAGTATCTACCATCTCTATCAAACAAATACAAAAAATTAAATCTTAAAGTTCATGAAACCAGAAAAAAAAGTTCATCTTGATCTATTCTTACAGTGAGGTTTCAAACAATAAGCCCATTCTTGTCAAAAAGTGACAGGTACTTCTGAAGATAATTAACACTAGAAATGGTCTGTAAAGACTGCATAGGGAAAAATAACAGCCCAAAATAGGAGTCATACCTCCAAATCCATGAAGAGACCAACACTGCTCTTTATGACCAAAACTGCTACAGTTGTGCTTCCTAAAAAGAGACTTCTCTGTGAGCACTGTCTAAGATAAGAGTATGGGCTGGAGCACTCAGGACGATGAAAAGACTCTAGGTGCTGGGTGATACAAAAGAAGGGAGACGAGGCAGATCTGAAAATGCAGATATCAAATGGTAAATGTTAAGGTCATGGCTCCTCATTTCTCTTAAAGTCTTTCACAACCCTACCTTGTGCTTCATCTATTAAATTTGGAGGTTGAAGTTGAAATAGGGACTCATTTTGGTCCATAGTTTATTTCATGGTCACCGGCTGGGGCCTTGGTTCTAGAATTTTCTGCTGGTCACATGACAGAAGCAGACAAGAAACATAAAGAGCTACCAGTGACGAGATGACTTATGATGCTGGCCCAAACGGCCCAATCATCAGCCAGGTTACACATCTTAAAGGGTCCACTGATTGCCAAAATGGCACCACAAGCTGAGGCCCAAGTGTTCAAAAACATTTCACATTCAAACCATAGCACCTATGTGGAAGAAAACCTTCCTTCAAACTTTCAAATTCAAAACTATCACATTCAGTCTGCCTCTTGAGTTCACAGACTGACTTCACACTCCCTGAATCCCATCTAAAACCAAGACCCCTGAAGAACTGAACAAAAGGAAGGACATCGGTGTGGAGCTGGAACAGAATCTCTGACATATGCAGCAGGAGCCCATAGAGATGAAAGTCCATTGACATGGAGCAACTTCTCACACAGTACTGAAGAGTTCTTTCTGGAAAGATGAATACATTTCTCCAGCAAGCCCTGACAAAAACTTGGGACTAAAGTAGAGTAGAACCTACAACAGCCATTGGATCATCTAATGGATCGTTATTTTCTTCCTCTTATCTTTGGCCTCCCTTCCCCATCCCCCAACTACTATTGTCAATTATTTATTTATTCAGCAGCTGCAGACTGAGCACTTCTTTGCCAGAAACTCTTGTAAGTGCCTGAAATGAATGCAGTAACACACTTACTCTAAGCTCTCAAAGAGCAAATGGTCCAAAGGGAGGCAAGCAATTAAAGGATCAGAATGCACCAGATGCTCTAAAAGTAATAGTAGAAAAGAGATTTGGGAGATGTGGCTATGGGACTCCTTTGAATTAATTGATGAAGAAAGACTACTAGGAAAGAGGAAGTCATCTCTAAACTGAATATTAAGGCATCACCTATTATGTGTTTTGAATAAGAATGGTCAAGTCAGGCAGTAGCACAGGCCTTTAATCCCAGCACTAGAGAGACAGAGCTAGGTGGATCTCTGTGAGTTCAAGGCCAGCCTGATCTACAGAGTGAGTTCCAGGATACCAGGATAGCCAAAGCTACACACAAAGAAACCCGAACTCGAAAAAGAAAAAAAAAAAAATGGTCCCCATAGGCTCATATATCTGAGTGCTTAGTCACAGGGAGTGGCTTAATTTGAATGGATTTGAAAGATTAGGAGATGTGGTCTTTTGGGGGGAAGTGTATCACTGGTATTGGGGTTTTAGGTTTCAAAAGTCCATGCTAAGCTCAGAGTCTCTCTCTGTCTCTCTTTATCTCTGTCTCTGTCTCTATCTCTATCTCTATCTCTATCTCTCTCTGCTTGTCAATCAGAATGTAGCTCTCAGCTACTGCTCCAAAACCATGTTCCCTGCTACCATGCTCCATGCCATGATGATATGAACTGAGCCTCTGAAACTTTAGGTGAAGAAACTCTAGCAAGCATGACAAACATGGTTCTGGTGGGCCTTGCCCTTCTCCATCATTGCCTCTGTCTTACTTAAAAAAAAAAAAAAAAAAAAAAAATACATTCCTAAAAAAACCCCCCCAGGTCTATTCTCTTATTTTCCCAATTCCTCCATCTGAGGCTAAAACCAATGTCTAAATGTCTAGCTATCAAAGTATTGAAGTCCAGCAATCAAAATTTCCATTTGGCTCACCTAATTAACATTCCCAATTTCATTAAACACCTCATCCTAATGCAGGGCTTCCCATTTTTACCTTTGCCTATAGACAATGTCTGTCTCCTCACTATCCAGAGGCAGTACTTTGTCTCTCTGGGACAAATATCCCTCCCCCATCTCCCTTGTTCCTCTCCCCCTTATCCCTCTTCCTCTGTCTCCTGTCATCATCTCTTATTCCCTGCCCTCTGTCCCCTAGGGGAAAATAAATCTCCTGTGTGCTGAGAACTTGGTCTTGGGGTGTGCTGAGCCAACTTTAAGGTTCCCTACAGTAGACAAGTCCCCAATTAAATGCTTTCTTTTTTGTTTGTTTGGTTGGTTTTGCTTTTGGTTTGGTTTGGTTTTTGTTTGGTTTGGTTTGGTTTTGGTTTTTCAAGACAAGATTTCTCTGTGTAGCCCTGGATGTCCTGGAACTCACTTTGTAGACCAGGCTGGCCTTGAACTTACAGAGATCCAATTAAAGGTGTCTTTCACCATGCTTGGCAAATGTTTTCTTTTCTAAGAGTTGCCTTAGTCATAGTGTCTCTTCAAAGCAGTAACTAAGACACTTCTCCATGGGTTAACAAAAATAACATTTCTGGATAGGAGTGGGAGGAACATGCAAGGGTCTTAAGACAAAAATCATCTTAAAATATTTAAGTTATATTTTATGTCAGTTCAGACATCACTTCTTCCAGCACATAGTTCTAAACCATGCTCCCAAATGTACATCCACACACATGTGTGCGTGCACATACACTCACACACACACTTCAAGTCTGGACTCTGTTCTCATAGCATCTCTTATGTCTTTAATACAGCAGTGTCACTTAAAGTCACTTGCCAGCTTGCTACTACTCCCTTCTCTGTATAGGAAGACCACACCACATTGTCAGTACCTAGCAATATCTGGACACCAGATCTAACTGTGAACATGTTAGTGGATGAATTCATCATAACTGCAGTGCATCTTCCCTTGTTCCAAGCCCAGCGTTCTTCCCACTCTAACGCATCATCTTTCCAGTAAGTGAGGACTGCTATGGAACAAATCTCCAGTACAGATTTACACTCATACACTCCATCTCAGACCCTCCATCAGTTCACATCTGGCTAATCATTAAGTTTCTGTTCTCCTAATTAAGCTATTTTATGTTGCTGGGAACAATAAAGACAGGAATGTAATTCAACCTACTTTTTCTAAAGAAAAACTCTTTAATTCTCTTAATACAATTTTCACCTCTATAAACAGCAGCCAAAAATATCTTCATATAGTTCTTTCTGCCATCTAAATAGTATCTTTCCCTGGTGCCTCCTTTTGGATTTTTTTCCACTTCTTTTGATAAAGCCCAATCTTTTCTTTACTTTATTATCATGTTTAGTCTGATTTTCAAATCCCCAATCACTTCCTTCAGATAATCTTGCTTTTTTATCATTCCACTCTGCCAGCAACTGCATAGACATTGACTTTACCCTTGGCACACTAAATTCAAACTCATTCACTCTGCAGTCCCCAGACCAAGTAATGCCACATTCAAACAGAGAGGCAGAGTGTTCCCAGGTGCCTGCTGCAATAAACACTGCAATCAAGTCATTCGATTTTACTTTCCCAGCTTCCTAAGCTCATAACTCTTTTCTGCATATACAAGAGTCTAATAAACGAGGGAAATTTATGACGCCTACGGCACAGAAACTCTGGAATAAGAAAGGGTACCTGGCGTGTAGCAATCCCAGCTTGACTGTCCACAGATTTCTGTGTTCTCACACACCTCTTCTGTTATTCATAGCAATGTGCTGTGCACCTAAATGGCAACACTCTGCTTTTTAAAATGGGGAACATGGCTAGCAGTGTTTATGTGTGTGTATGTGTGTGTGTGTGTGTGTGTGTGTGTGTGTGTGTGTGTGTGTGTGCTCTTTTGGTTGTGTACTGCATGGAAGCAGGAGTTGGGGAGTTCTACTTGATACTGAGTGGCCAAGGAGGTTCTCTGATGAAATGAACTGAGACCTGGATGAAGAAGATCAAGTCATTCCACGAGACATGGGAGGATTTCAGGCAGTGGAAAACAAGTACGGAGGCCTGGCCTAAAAGAAGGAAGGAACTTAGTATTTGAGAGACAAAAATAAAGGATTGCTTCAGAGATTCAATAATTCTATAGTTATATCTGTAGTTCCCTGGATATTTCTTCATGGTTGCAAGATAGCTATGATGATTCCAAACATTATGACTATGCTCACAGCAGGAAAAATGTAGGGGCTGGTGATAAGAACATCATCTCCCTTCATCACAAAAGATGACAAAAAGCATTCTCAGAAACACTCTAGTAAAATTCTATGTGATGATCATTGGCACAAAGTTCTTCACAAACAACCCCATCTATCCAGGCATCAGGAAAGTAACCGAAGAAAGCAGGGATCTTCCATGTCTCTCCATCTGGGAATAATAACTTGGTGGTTGTCTTAGTTAATGGTTTCATTGCTGTGAAGAGACACCATGACCAAGGCAACTCTTATAAAGGAAAACATTTAATTGGAGCTGGCTTACAGTTTCAGAGGTTCAGTCCATTATCATTATGGCAGGAAGCATGGCAACATACAGGCAGACATGGTGTTGAAGAAGGAGCTGAGAGTTCTACATCTTGATCTACAGACAACAAAGAGGAGGCTGTGTTCCACAGGGTGGAGGTTAAACATAGGAGACCTCAAAGCCAACCCCTACAGTGACACACTTCCTCCAACAAGGCCACACTTCCTAATAGTGCCACTCTCTGTGGCACTATTAGGCACAAATGGTGCTACATGGCACAAATACATGAGTTTATAGGAGCCAAACATATCCAAACTACCACATTCCACTCCCTGGCCCCCATAAGCTTGTAGCCTTAACATAATGCAAAATACACTTAGTCCAATGCTGGAGTAGTGTTAAGCATTCTAAATGTTAATTGGTCCTGTTTGCTGTCTGTTACTTACATTGACTCTGATTGGTTAAAATAAATGCTGAGGCCTGAGATTGGGCAAAGACAGAGAAAGGTGGGACTTCCTGAGATTAGAACAGGAAGCCTGTGCTTTAGACAGAGAATTAAAGCATTCCAGCCAGGAGCAGGAGGAAGAAGAAGATATTCCAGCCAGCAGCAGGAAGAAGGAGGCACACGCCATGGGGTAGATGCAAGAGGATCATTCCACATGGCCAGGAACATTGGCATGTCGTGGAGAATGGCAGTCCAAGGGGATGTATGTATATATGGGGTCATATTTGGGTAATAGAATTATAAGCTAGCTTAGATGGGCTAGGATTGCACAACTCAGGCCAAGGCTTGTAAAAATACATGTGGTCCCTGTGTGCTCTTTTGTAATGGCAGCTTAAAGACTAACGGTTCCAAATCAATTAAGAATAATCTAAATATGGTTAAACAATTTAATTATTTGTACAAATGGTGCCCAACATAATTAATTAATTATATTTTACAGTCCAACTTTAAAAGTCCCCATAGTCTATCACAGTCTCAATATGTTTAAAAGTCCAAAATACAATCTCTTCTAAGATTCATGCAATCCTTTATCTGTAATCCCGTATAAAACCAAAATCAAAAATCACATACTTTCAGCATATAATGGATATGTATTACTGTTCCAAAATGAAGGAAAAGGAGCATAGTAAGGAAATGTTAGATCAAAACAAGACCAAAACACAGCTGGACAAACTCCAAATTCTGTATCTCCATGTCTGATACAAAGCACTCTTCAGATCTCCAATTCCTTTCATCTTTGTTAATTGCAACACATTTCTTTCTCTTGGGCTGGTTCCACTCCCAGTTAGAGCTTTTCTTGACAAGTATTCCATGGCTCTAGCACCTCTAATATCTTGCAGTTTCCAAGGCAATCCAGGCTTCACTTTCATAGCTTCACACAAAGGACTTTTAGGCTTCCATGCAGAGACACCCCTGCCATGTGCCTGGCCTCAGCAACTTTCCTTAGTCATGAAGAGTGATTCCATAACTTCTTTCTTTCTAGGCCTCCGTGCAGAGACACCCCCTGACACACACTTGGCCTCAGAAACTATCCTTAGTCATGGAGGGAGATTCCATAACTCCTTTCTTCTATCTTTGACTCTAAAGCCAGAAACACATGGCTAATGCTGCCAAGTTCTGCTGCTTGCTGGGGCTGAAACATGGCCACCTTGTTCAATTATATCTTCATGAGCTTTCTGCTGTCAATGGTTTCCTTCACTGCCTTAGCTTGGCTGTTCCAGAACTCTCTCTCCCTGTAGACCTCTAAGTTCAGGGTGACCTTGAATTTAGAGATCTACATGCCTCTATCTCCTGAGTGCTGGGATTAAAGGCATGTACCACCACATCTTGACCTAAGCTTTTCTTTAACTTCTTTTCACAAGATGGAAGCTTAGCTGAGTGGCATCTTACCCCAAGTTCACCACTCCTTTACTTCCTTTTAATATCCTTGAACACAGGATTTATCTCTTTTCCATTTCCTGATGCCCCTGTAATCCTTGAGCCATACATCTTGTATTTTTCATTTCTAATTGTGCTCCATTTCATCAAAGCACTCTTCATAAGAGTAAACCACGGGACAGAATCTATGCTAGGCTATTTTGAGATTTTATTTGCCAATGCAATTAATCTAAATCTCTTCACCTTAGCCTCAGGCAGATTCTTCAGACAAGAGAAAAAAGCAGCCACATTCTTCACCAAAATAATACAAGAATTATCTCTAGGCAACATACTAAAATTCTTCTCCTCTGAAACCATATGAACCAGGTGCCCATAGTTCAAATAACCCTCAGGACCACTCTCTTTTCATGTGCCTACTAATTTGGCCCATTAAGCAGTGTTCAAAGTATTCCACTGCTTACCTAACCCAAAGTCCCAAAATCCACATTCCTCCAAACAAAAGCATAGTCACGCCTATCACAATAATACCTCACTCCTGGCACCAACTTATGTCTTAGCTAGGGTTTCATTGCTGTGAAGAGACATCATGACAAAGGCAACTCTTTTAAAGGAAAACATTTAATTTGGGCTGGCTTACAGTTTCAGAGGTTCAGTCCATTATCATCATGGCAGGATGCATGGCAGCCTATAGGCAGACATGATGCTGGAGAAAGAGCTGAGAGTTCTACATCTTGATCTGCAGGCAGCAAGGAAAAGACTGTGTTCCACACTGGGTGCAGGTTGAGCATAAGAGACCTCAAAACCCACCCTCACAATGACATACTTCAATAAGTCCACACCTACTTCAGCAAAGTCACAACTCCTAATAGTACCACTCACCGTGGGCCATGCATTCAAACATATGAGTCTATTGGGTCCATATCTATTCAAACCACTACAGGGAAGAAAATAAAAATTGTGCTGTTAAGGAGAGGAAATTGATATTAAGTAGATCATAACAGTGCTGCTTTTATCATAGTAGAAGAGAAAATTAATATGGAATCAGAGAAAATATATTATTGTCCTCCATAAACCATGGCAAATTGTTTAATTTTTTCTAAGAACAATTTAAAGTCATGAAGGTCATAAATAAAATATTATGTGGCATAGTTTGTATTCTCATGAATTGGTATGGTTATCACATGAAGAACAAACTGAGGGAAGCAATCTCCAGTCTACAATCAAGAGGTCATGGTAGCTTAGGCAAGACAGTAGCAGAAGAGGTACAGGCAAATGGGTAAACTCAAAGTATTGTGGGAGTTATGGCAGGGAGAACTTACAAATATATCAGATAGGAGAAGAGAAGCAGGAAAGAAATAAACAAAAATGTATGGTCTGAACATTGTAACTCCATCAGATTAACATTTACAATTATTGGAAACTAGGCTCAGAGAAAAGGAAAAATAAGAGCCATGCTTGGGGAAGGTTGAGCCTATAGTATCTACTAGAGTCAGTCACAATTGCAATAAATGCTACTTAGCATGCTGCCCTCCTCTATCTCTAAGACCAAGTTAATAATCCTCTCATCTGCCATAATGGCTACTAATGGCTTGTAGCTGAATTCCTAGACATTGCCCTTGGCCCAGGGAAACAGTCCTGTCCAAGGTTATCCCCTCTCCATGAGGGTGGCTACATCCAATTCTTGAAGCAGGGTCAAGATGGCCTAGATCATTTGTCTCACTTTGGAATAACTTAAAAGGCACATTTTGTACCAGAGTTCGTAGTACGTAGGCTTGACAAGGTCTTTGCTGAGTGCATTCTCTCACCTCCTCCCTCTTCCTGAGCTTGCATCTCTTCCTTACAAGTGTTGTTCTCAAGATTGTTCCCCAGTGGCCTTTGTGCACACCTGCTCCAAACATTTGGAGCAACTGAGAAAGCAGGATGTAAAAATGTTGAGGTCAGCCCAGGTGCTGAGTAGCAATAAAGATCTAACTCACTGATGGTAGGTACAGTGCTGAGTCCCATGGCATTGAGTAGCTGTGCAACAGTTAAATTTTTCACAGTAATGAGCCTTGATGGGATGTTGGCAGTCAATGAAGTTTGACCACCTGTACTCACAGGTGTCTTATTTCAGGCATTCCAGGAATAACTAGCAAAGAGACAATGGAATCGAGTGAATTTTTGATGAATACTATCAATGAATCAATGAGAAAGATGGAGAAAAGTTGAAGGTGATTAATCACTAGTTCAAAACAAATTATTAAAACAAAAAGGCCTGGTTGCTAACATGGAAACACATTGTCATCCTGCAGCCAGAGAGAGACAAAGCAAAAAGTCATGTTTAGAAGGTAATTCCAAAGATAGAAGAACTCCAGAAGGGGTTGGGTTCTCAAGCCAGCCAAGTCTACTGAACCAAGTCCAGACTTCTGGCTGGGAAGAGTGCTACACTAAAATGAAGGCTGAAATCTAAGCTGATTCATTGTAAAGCTTGAATCCCTAGATTCTACTAGAGAAGTATTCCTCTCCTCTATGATGAAGGCTAGGACTCCTCCTCTTTAAGTAATTAAAGGTGTCTATCATATAAGACAATCCCTTTCAGGAGCTATGCAGCACCTTTCTTGTAATTAAGGCCAGTAATCAAGTCAAAATATAACCCAGACAGAAACAGCTGGACCTGTAAGAAAGCAGAACTCCATCCCCGGAGGTGCTTCAGGACATAGTCAACATACACCAGTCTGAAACGTGAGCACACTTAGGGGTTGCGTAAGGTTGTGATTTTCAGAGGCATCCTGTTTGTTTTCTTCTTTTTTGCTATCACATTTATGTTTTACTCTGGCAATCCTAGTAACATTGTGACAGGACACTATGATAAAAGAACCTTGTATTAGTTACTTTTCCTTGTTGTCACCAAATACATGACAGAAACAGCTTCAGGGGAGATTTGCTTAGGTTCACAATTCAGGGAAAACAGTGGGAGAAGGGAAGCACAGCAGTGAGACCAGCTCCTACCCATGGTGGTCACATAGGGCAGCTTGCTCAATACTCAGGGGAGCAGAGAGCAGAGGGTTTGGGCAGAACTGAGGCAAAGCTGTAAAGATCCACCTTTACCTCTACAGATTTCCAGCTGCCCAGAAGCCCCACTGCAAAGGTTCTACAACCTCCCAAAACCACACAACCCACCAGGGACCAAACATTCAAACACATGAGACCATGAGAGATGTTTCAAGTTCAAACCAAAACAAACCTCAGCGTTTCCAAAGATGGTATTAAAGAAGTAGGGCTCAGCTAGCCTTCTGGAGACAACTAGAAAGTCCCATAAGTAGTGCTGAGTCCTCCAGAGTGTACGAGCTGGGCATGCGACGGCTCATGGGTTTTAAGCAACGGCTCCCAGCTGTCATAGCCTGTGAGTCCTTACGGCAGAGCAGGGCACAGCAGGCAGTAGGGTGGGGCTGGGGTAAGGATGAACATGGATTGACTATATCTTATCTTGTTATATGTCTGTGAGTGACTATGTGTGTACACTGAATAACCAGAAACTCTTCTTCCTGTAGCTGTCCTCACAAATGTTTGAAATCCACTGACAGGACGTTGACACCGGCTAGCGTCACCGTAGAGTCTGAGCCGGGTCCGTAGTGAAGGTGAGTTTGCTACAGGTAAGGATAAGCTCTGCCAGGTTCTGAAAAGTCACCTTTCCAGACCAACTCACTTTTTTCATGGGTATGATCCCTGCAGATAGATGGCAAGGCTTCATCTATATCAGACTTCCCAACTTCGTTTCAATCTCCTATAATCCCTTTTGGAAAGCATATACTGGACTCTAACATTGTTGCCTCCAATAAATATAAGTGATAATGTGAAATGAAAAAAAAAAATTAAATCTATCCTGTATAATTGATGACCTGTATAGTGGAGTTTCAAATTGCAATTTTGGAAGAGGAAGACAAATGTTTGTGCTTTAGGAACTCAAGGAGCAAAGAACTGGCCCTACAATTTAGGAGCTTAAACCAGCTACTCACAATAAGGTATGTTGTGAAAATCCACACATTACGGGTTCCCTCGAGGTCAGATTTCTGAGTCTAATAACAAAACTATATTGAACTAAAAATCAGCAGAGGTCAGCCATAGGGCAAAAATGAAACTCTGATGGAAAATAGCCTTCTGTCCTTTAACAATCTTATCTGGACCTCAGTTTATAAGAGGACTGCTACTCACTGTTGCCATAAAAACCAACCTCATCATTTTACCTTAAAGGAAAACAACTGTTGGAGCTGTGTGTAAGTGCCAGCCAGCTCTGCAGCCCAACCTCAGACAACATCCCCAGAGCCCATTGTTTTAAAAATAGATGCTAGTGAGCTAGAGAGATGGCTCGGCAGTTAAGAGCTGGCTGCTCTTCCAGAAGACTTGGGTTCAGTTCCAAGAACCCACATAGTAGACCACAACATCTGTAGCTCCAGTTCCAGGAAATCTGACACCCTTTTCTGGCTTCCTCGGGCACTAGGCACACAAGCAGCACACAGCAATATAGGAAAAACACTAATGCATATAAAATAATTTTTTTGCTCCTGCTGCAATCTTAGAACTTGGGAGACTGAGACAGAACTTCTACAAGTTCAAAGATAGTCTGGACTACATAGTGAGCACCAGGCCAATGTGAGCTATATGTGAGACTCTGTTCCAAAATAAAATAAAATAGATTCTGCCTTCCAAATACACCAGATATCTGGCTTTGAGACACTGGCTTCATTGACCACATTAGTGTGACTAGACAGTAACACATTTACATACTTCCACTTTCTTACCCTCCCCATTCTTTCATATAGGTAGAACCATGACAAACTAATTTCACTGTGAGGTATGTGTCTATATGTGTTGTAGCATAAGGTTGTTGTGTAATTTAAATGCTGATTTCTGTAACCCTCCCCCAAATCTGGTTGTAATCCTTATTCTGTGAATCTCCTATCTCAATGCTATGTAAACTCTGTTCCCCAAATGTCTACTGATATCCCAGTAAAGCAGCTTATAGCCAATCACTGAGCAGGGGAGAAAATAGGACTGGACTTCCTGCCCTCCAGGGAGGAAGGGTTAGAGAGGAGAAGTAGGGGATTCAGCCGCAGGCAGAGGTACAGGAGACATGAGGAAGGAGCAACTGGAACAGGGAAAGCACTAAAAAGCGAGTATCATGGGGATGTTGGCAAAGAGGGACTCAGACTGGCCTAGAAGGTTAAGAACAGATTAAAACTGCTCATGATTGTGCTGTAAAGCTTGATAAACAAATAATAAAAAAGAGTCTCAATATTTGGATGAAAGCTGAGTTAAGAGAGAAACTGAGAAACACAATTACATAAATTTACACTAGCAATGTCAAGTTGCAGTATGACATCTAAACTTTGATTGCTCATTATTTTTACTTGTAATTTTGTCTACATAGAATAATATCATGTTAGTAGCTTACAGATCCCTTCCAGCTGAGAGCAAGGAGTAGACACATAGCCCAGTTAGCTTGACTCTCATCTAGACTCCCACTGAAAACTGGTGGTATCCACCATATAGCAGAATAGTAGTTTGAATGAGAATATCCACCAGCAGCTCAGATATTTGAACACTTGGTCCCCAGTTGGTGGCACTGTTTGGGCAGATTTAGGAGGCATATCCTTGCTAGAGGAAAAACACCACAGGAGGTGGGCTTTGGGTTTTTTAGTCTTACCCCATGTCCAGTTTTCTTTCTCTTCTTTCCACTTGGAATTTAAGACATAAGCTCTTGGCTTCCAGAGAAGCTCTGGATTCCAGCCTCCATCTCCACTACTTGCTGCCATGCTTCCTAGCCTCGATGGCCTCTTACCCTTCTGGAAACATAAATCCAAATAAACCCTTCCTCCTATAATAGTGGTTCTCAATCTGTGGATTGTGACCTCTTTGGCAAACCTCTATCTCCAAAATTATTTACATTACAATTCATAACAGTAGCAAAACTATAGTTATGAAATACCAACAAAATAATGTTATGGTTGGGGGTCCCCACAGCATGAGGAGCCGTGTTAAAGGGTCACAGCATTAGAAAGGTTGAAAACCACTGGGCTAGAAGCTGTCTTGGTCACGGCGTTTTTCATAACAGCAGAAAAGCACCTATCCAAGCAGGTTGTTTGGTTCTCACTTTGTGTTGCTTTACTTTGTTGTAGGATGGGTCCCCTTGTCTCTGTTTTCCAGGAGCACATCATTTCCCAACTGTTTGGGAAAACTTAGAAAGCAGCTGGGAGAACTCAACCTTTTTGTTTCTGTCTTTCCACTAACTCTAAATAAAAAGAACTTTTTGTCAATAGCCACTTATTCCAGAAAAGCACAGTCACCACGATACACTGAAACCCCAAAAGTCAGTGGAAAATGTTCCAGGGCCAGAGGCTGGGAGGAAATGTAAAAGGAATTGCTTTTTCAAGGATCCCAGCATATACAAGGGAGAAGATAAGAACCTTTTGGTCTTTGTCCAGTAATAAGCTTAAATAAAATCAAAGCTATTATTGTATGAAAGATAAAATGGAAGCTCTGTAAGGAATAGCACAGGATGAGTTTAAGGCCCCAATGAGTCAACTGTGAAGAAGTTGACAATAAAAACGGAATTGATTACCTGAAAAAAATAAAAAGGGCATAATGGGGCATTTTTCTGACCCAAAGCTGTGTTTGGTGGTCTCCCTCCGAAAAGGCCTGTGGTGGGATTGTTTTGCTTTGAATCACATTCTCCTTCACATTCAGTTGATAAAAATCTTCTTTTATGAGACCCATTTGATGTTGAATGGACTCTTCAAAATCTGTGTGAACAGCCTTTGGAGACTCTTGGAGGAGCCGTCTAAATTCGGTCTTAATGACAGGAAACTTTCATTCTCTGTAAACAACTCCTGTGCCAAATTCCAAGTATGAAGAATGTTATGTCATCTGTCTCTGGAGCCAAAAGCAGGTCGAAGCACTGATGTGCTTCATCCCCTCACCACTCAGACATCAAAATCATCAACTACTGAGCAAAAGATACTGTCAGGTTGTAACAGAGATCCACTCCTCTACCTCTGCACCAGACCGTAGCACAAACATGCAGAACTATCTTCACTCTTCTTTCCTAAGCAAAAAGTTTCCTACAATGAAACCCCTACCCTGGGCTCCCCAAATGCCTGTGAGTCCCCTGAGCACACAGCGAAAGGTGTAATCCAGACTTATACCCTCTGTGCCACTTCTTTCTTTAAAATTTTCCCAAATAATGTCATTAGGGGTTATTTTCTTGTTATATCCCTTTAGTAAGACAGTACTAGTATTTGATTTTTCCTTAGGTCCCTGGCCTATCTAGTTTCAGGTTCTTGGCCACTCAAGAAGTGTTGAGGATAGATTTCATCTCATGGAGTGTACCTTAATTCCAATCAGATAGTGGTTGGTTACTCCCACATGCTTTGTGCCATTATTGTACTAGCACATCTTGCAAGCAGGTCACCATTGTAGATGGAAGAGTTTACATCTGTATTGGTGTTTACCTTTCTCTTTTGGTAGTGTGCTGAGTAGTTTCCTGTACTTTGTACCCTTTTCGGTGAAGGCGAAGGCTCTAGGTAGGCACCAGCTCGACTTCTCTGTGTTCAAAGAGTTCTGTAGGTATTGTCTTCAGCATTAGGGCCTTGCCATCAGTTTGTGGAGAGAAATCTACAGCCTTGGCAACAACATAGGTTGTTTTGGGGTTCCCATGGGTTCCCTTTGCCCAATAATTTCATAATATATAGCCTATTCCCAGAAGTGGAGGCTTCATTTAGTGAAGAGTCATGTCCAGTTGGGGCTTCATTTCCTCCACTATCTTCATATGCATAGATCAGTGTCTTAGTCATTATCAGAGAAGGTTCCTCCTACAGTAGATGGAAATAATACAGAGACCCACAGCTGGACCATGTGCAGAGAGTGAGAGATCTTGAAACAGTCAGTCTTCAAATGGGATGTTTCTGTCACATCCCTCCCTCAGGGTTCAGAAACCCTGCAGAAAAGGAGACAGGAAGACTGAAGGAGCCAGAGAGGATGCAGGACACCAAGAAAACAAGGCCTTCTAAACACAGCAAGACCAACATACATAAGAACTCGGAGACTGTGGCAGCATGCACAGGACCTAAATAGGTATGGGTCAGATGGAGTGCCAGCCCTGACACCCCATCCCTAACTCAGAAGTTCTCTTCAACTGATAACTGCTCACAAAGGAAAAAATGGTTTTCTCCAACAGTCTCATGGGACTACAAGCCTCTCTTAAGAGTAAGCCCCATGCCATACTTATCACCTTCATCAAACTCAAGTCTAAATGGATCAATGACCTCAACATAAAACCAGATACACTAAATCTGATAGAAGAAAAAGGCATCCCAGTTAAGGGAAAGGGATCCAAAGACAGGCAATGGAGTCAGACATAGCCCCTGCTCCAGTTGTTAGTAGACTAACATGCAGGCAAAGCTGCACATCTGTTACATATACATAAGAGGCCCAGGTCTGTCCCATGCATGCTCTCTGGTTGGTGATTCAATCTCTGTTAGTACCTATGGGCCCAGGTTAGTTTTCTTGTGGTATCCTTGACCTCTCTAGCTTCTTCAATCCTTCATCCCTCTCTTCCACAAGATTCCCCAAGCTCAGCCTAATGACTGGCTGTGGATCTTCGCATCTGTTTCCATCAGTTGCTGGGTGAAGCCTCTTAGAGGACAGCTCTGCTAGCTTCCTGTCTGCAAGTATAGCAGAATATGATTAATGGTGTCAGGGGTTGGATCTCTCATAGGATGGCTGTCAGGTTGGGCCAGTCATTGGCTAGTCTTTCCCTCAGTTTCTGCTCCATCTTTATCCCTGTGCATCTTGATGGCATGACAAATTTTGGGTGGAAAGTTTTGTGGGTGGGTTGGTGTCTACTTCCCTCCATTGGAAGTCTTCCCTAGTTACTGGAGGTGCCATTTTAGGTTCCATATGCCCTGTTCCTATGAGTCTTAGCTAGGATCACCCTCACAGATTCCTGGGAGTTTTCTGTGTCCCAGGTTTCTGGTTCATCCCAAAGTTGCCCTGTTCCCATTAATTTCAGTTCTCTCTCCCTCAATCCTCCCAACAATTCATCCCTCCTGTTCTCCTCTCCACTCCTTCTCCCACCCAGTTCTCTCCCTCCATCCACCTCCACTGTCTGTGTTATTTGCCCTTATGAGTGAGATTCAATCATCCTCCTTTGGGCCCTCCTTGTTACTTAGCTTCTTTGGGTCTGAGATTTATAGCATGGTTATCCTGTACTTTATAACTAATATCCACTTATAACTGAATGTGTCTTCCTGGGTCTGGGTGACCACACTCAGGATGATATTTTCTAGTTCCATCTATTTGCCTGCAAATTTCTTGATGTCCTTGTTTTTAATAGCTGAGTAGTAATCCATTGTGTATATGTACCACATTTTCTTTATCCATTCTTCTGTTGAGGGGCATCTAGGTTGTTTCTAGTTTCTGGCTATTAGAAATAAAGCTGCTGGGCTGGAGATATGGCTCACACTGGTCAAGAGCACTGACTGCTCTTCCAGAGGACCTGGGCTCAATTCCCGGCACCCACATGGCAACTCACACCTGTCAGTAACTTCTGTTCCAGGGCATCTGACACTCTCATAGACATACATGCAGTCAAAACACTAATGTATGTAAAAAAATATATAATAATTAAAAAAATAAATAAAGCTGCTATGAACGTAGTTGAGCAAGTATCTGTGTGGTATGGTGGAGAATCTTTTGGGTATATGCCCAGTAGAGGTATAACTGGGTCTTGAGGCAGAACTATTCCCAATTTTCTGAGACATCACCAAATTGAATTCCAAAGTGGATGTACAAATTCTCACTCTCACCAGCAATGGAGTAGTGTCCCCTTGCTCCACATTCTTGCCAGTATGTGCTGTCACATGAGTGTTTGATCTTAGCGGTTCTGACAGGTGTAAGATGGAATCTCAAAGTTGTTTTAACTTGCATTTCCCTGATGACTAAGAATGTTGAGCATTTCTTTAAGTGTTTCTTGGCCATTAGAGATTCATCTGTTTAGAATTCTCTGTTTAGCTCTGTACCCCATTTTTTAAATTGTGTCATTTGGTTTGTTGATGTCTAATTTCTTGAGTTCTTTGTATATTTCGGATATTATCACTCTGTTGGATGTAGGGTTGGTGAAGATCTTTCCCCACTCAGGAGGCTGCAGTTTTGTCCTATTGATGGTGTCTCTTGCCTTATAGAAGCTTTTCAGTTTCATGAGACTCCATTTATTAATTACTGATGTTAGTGCCAGAGCTGCTGGTGTTCTGTTCAGGAAGTTGTCTCCTGTGCCAATGCATTCAAGGCTGTTTCCTACTTTCTCTTCTATTAGATTTAGTGTATTTTATTTTATGTTGAGGTCTTTGATCCACTTGGACTTGAGTTTTGGGCAGGGTGATAGATATGGATCTATTTGCATTCTTCTACATGTAGATATCCAATTAGACCAACACATTTGTTGAAGACACTTTCTTTTTTTTTTTTTCCATTGTATGGTTTTGGTTTCCTTGTCAAAAAGCAAGTGTTCATAGGTGTATGGGTTTATTTCTGGGTCTTCAATTCAGTTCCATTGATCAACCTTGTTGTTTCTATGCCAATACCATGCAATTTTTATTACTATTGCTCTATAGCACAGCTTGAAATCAGTGATGGTGATACCTATAGAAGTTCTTTTATTGTACAGAATTGTTTTAGCTATCCTGGGATTTTTGTTTTTCCTTATGAAGTTGAGTTTTGTTCTTTCAAGGTCTGTAAAGAATTGTGTTGAAATTTTGATGGAAATTGCATTAAATCTGTAGATTGCTTTTGGCAGTATGCAGATTTTTATTATATTAATCCTACCTACCCATGAGCATGGGAGATCTTTCCATCTTTATCTTCTTCGATTTCTTTCTTCAAAGACTTGAAGCTCTTGTCATACAGATCTTTCACTTGCTTGGTTAGAGTTACAACAAGATATTTTATATTATTAGTGCCTACTGTGAAGGGTGTTGTTTCCCTAATTTCTTTCTCAGCCCATTTATAATTTATATACAGGAGGGCTACTGATTTTTTTTTTTTTTTTTTAGTTAGTATCCAGCCACTTTGCTAAAGGTGTTTATCAGCTGTAGGAGTTCTCTGGTAGAATTTGGGGGGTCACTTATATATACTATCATATCATCTTAGAATAGGGATACTTTGACTTCTTCCTTTCTAATTTGTATCCCCCTTGATCTCCTTTAATTGTCTTATTGCTCTAGCCAGAACTTCAATCTATATTGAATAGATAGAGAGAGAGTAGACAGCCCAGTTTGTCCCTGATCTCAGTAAAATAGCTTTAAATTTCTCTCCATTTAATTTGATTTATATTACCTTTATTGTGTAAGGGTATGGGTCTTGTATCCCTGATCTTTCCAAGACATGTAACATGAAGGGATGTTATATTTTGTCAAAGGCTTTTTCAGAAACTAATGAGCTAATGATGTGTTTTTTCTGTTTCAGCTTGCTGACATTGAAGGATTTTCATATGTAGAACCATCCCTGAATCCCTGGGAAGAAGCTACTTGATCATGGTAGATGATGTTTTTGATGTGTTCTTAGATTCAGTTTGTGGGTATTTTATTGAGTATTTTTGCATCAATGTTCATGAAGGAAATTGGTCTGAAATTCTCTTTCTTTGTTGAGTCTTTGTATGGTGCAAGTATCAGGGTGATTGTGGCCTCATAGAATGAGTTTGGCAGTGTTCCTTCTGTTTCCATTTTGTGGAATAGTTTGAGGAGTATTGGTATTAGCTCTTCTTTAAAAGTCTGATAGACTGCCAGAATGGCTAAAATCAAAAAACTCAAATGACAGCACATGCTGGCAATGTTGTAGAGAAAGGGGAACACTCCTCCATTGCTGGTGGAAGTGAAAACTTCTACAACCACTATGGAAATCAGTCTGGTGATATTTTAGAAAACTTGGAATAGTCCTACCTCAAAGCCCAGCCATACCACTTGTGGGCATCCACCCAAACGATTCCTCACCAAACCACAAGGACATATCCTCATCTATGTTCATAGCAACCTTATTTATAATAGCTAGAAACTGGAAACAACCCAGATCTCCCTCAACCAATGAATGGATAAAAAAAAAATTGTGGTATATTTCCACAATGGAATACTACTCAGCTATCAGAAACAAGGAAATCATGCAATTTGCAGCCAAATGGATGGAGCTAGAAAAGCTCATCCTGAGTGAGCCAACCCAGACTCAGAAAGATGCACACAACTTCTACTCACTTATAATTGAATTTTAGCCATATAGTACAGGATAACTATCCTACAACCAACATGCCAAAAGGATCGGGAACATAGACTTTGTTACCTATTAATGGGACAATTTGCCCTAGAGGTACTACCATGTCAGCTCTCTGTCGAACTGAGAGCCTCAGGGCTGATATATAGGGACACTCCACATCGGAGAAGTGGGATGGCTGGGAGAGGGAGGAGAGGGTGGGAGGGTGGAACCAGGGGGCATGGAAGGAGGGCACTGTGATGAAGATGTAACTTGAAGTAATAAATAAACAAAAAATTAGACAAAAGTTAAAAAAATAGTCTGGTAGAATTCTTTGCTAAAACCATCTGGCCCTGTGATTTTTTTGGGGGGAGGGAGGTGTTGAGGGGGTTGGGAGACTTTTAATGAATGCTTCTATTTCCTTATAGGGGTTATAGGTCTATTTAAAATATTTACCTGACCTTGATTTAACTTTGGGAAGTGTATCTATCAAGGTTGTTTAGATTTTCCAATCTTATGAAGTACAGGTTTTTGAAGTAAGACCTAATGATTCTTCGGGTTTCCTCAGTATATTTTGTTATGTCTCCCTCTTCGTTTCTGATTTTGTTGATTTGGATATTGTATCTCTGCCTTTTGGTTAGTTTGGCTAAGGGTTTATTTATTTGGTTGATTTTTCTCAAAGAACCAACTCTTGGTTTTGTTGATTCTTTTTATTGTTCTCTTTGTTTCTAAGTTATTGACTTCAGCCCTGAGTTTGATGATTTCCTGCCATCTGCTTCTCTTTGGTGTGTTTGCTTCTCAAATACTTAGCAAAATGCCTTGTCTACCAACCTTCAATTCCTCAAGTTCTCTATTGTGATAAGAAATGACATCAATGTCCTTCTAAAACCAAAATCAGAAACTAAAGACCCATCCTAAATTGTCCCCTTCCCTTCAGCATATGTGTCCACATCCACAAACCCAAACCATGTCAGTGTTGTTCACAAGTGAATCAGTAGTAGACAGTAGACAGGCTTTAATGTACATTGCTTTAAAGATAATATAAACTCATCTTTGTCCCTCCGAGATATGTGTAAATGTTTTTTTCTCAACCTAGGAATGCTGTTCTCCCGGATCTGAGAACCCTCTTCTTGAGATATAAATACAAAGAGGAAACAGTAACTAATCTGCCGAGTTCTGTGAGTAAGGGCCTAACTTTACCTACTGGTTTTCTCTATTATAAAACCATGTATTGATAGAGATCCAAGATGGCGCCGACCATAGAGCAGTGCATCTGAGTAGTAGGTGAATGAGATTAGTCACCGTGGAGTGAATGTGAGGTCCCCTGGCCTACAGTGAAACACAGACGGTGTCTGAATTCCCACAGTGAACATTGAGACTGGTCACCAGGTAAAACAGCCCACGCAGTTCCTGAGAACACCACCCTGAGATCAGCCAGCTCCATCACCAGTCTGGAGAGGAGATCTGGCTAGAGATCTAGCCCAGGAGCGGATCCAGCCCACGCCTCCAGCCACAGACCAGCGGCCCCGCCTGTCTGATATCCAGTCTGCACTCAGACCTGTACACCCAGAGGGAAAAACAGCCGCACCACAGAGCAAAGTAAGTGAGATTATTTTTTCTGGAGTTTCCAACATGGCAGCACAGTGTGCACTGTAGCAGAGAGGCAGAGACCTAACCCAGTCACAGCAAAGCAATTAGGAGCCAAGACTG
>CAJQZJ010001333.1:420749-441211 GCA_907164525.1 Lophiomys imhausi
TGAGGGGGAGGAGGGTGGAAGGGTGGGACTGGAGGGGGGAGAAGGGAGGGGATTGTGATTGAGATGTAACTTGAAGAAATAAAAAATAAATCATTAAAAAAAACATGTATTGATACAACGGTTAGAGAAGTTTGCTCTTCCTTTGAGTAAAACCAATTAATGAATATAAATTATTTCCATTTCCTCTCTCCCCTCAGCTGTCAAAAGTCCTCCCATCTTGAGATTGCTCAGTAGTTGAG
The DNA here is from genome assembly GCA_907164525.1 of Lophiomys imhausi. NCBI lineage: Eukaryota > Metazoa > Chordata > Mammalia > Rodentia > Muridae > Lophiomys > Lophiomys imhausi. The sequence goes on from CAJQZJ010001333.1 coordinate 420,989, forward strand.
CCCTTGTTGCTCTTAAAAAAGGAAAATCATATTCTTTCCCTATGATAAAGTGGCCATGCACCTGTTTCCCAGAGACAATCCTGGTTTACATCTGTTGTCACATTGTTTTTAATAGCTTCCTTTCACTCTAAAAAAGAAAACATGCTGTGTGACTTTACTAGGGAGACATAAAATTAACATTTGACTCCAATCTGGAATAGCACCATCAACTCAGAATTACTCACACAAGTCCATCTTCACGAGAAAAATGAGTTCATTAGGTATTATATATGGAGTAGTGGACAACAAGCAATTGCATTTGCTTGACCCTCTACCCTCCCACCTCTAGCACCATGCCACCACACCCTCATACAACAAGCTCCCATCTAATATGGCTCATAAGTTCACAGCAGACAATTGGGCTGAGAGCACTATATGGCACTATAGCCTCAGAAAACATAAGGCATAAATAAAACCAAACTCTGGGTGTGTTAATGTGTACTCCGTTCTTCTCTTCATTGGAGGTCTTTTTGGGTCATGACAAGCACCATCCAATCACAGAAAAATGGATAGTATTTGCTATAGTCTAGTCCATAGAACACCTAAACGAGGCTTCATTACACTGGCCAGGATGCAGAAGACTAATTTATTACATACCCAGTCTAGAAAATAATGATTCTCTTCCCATTGCATCTTGAGGCTGGACTCCAGCCTCATCCAAATCTCCCTTCTCTACATGCTATACTTGAACCACAACAAACTGTTTGACAGTGAACTTGAACCCTGGCTATGCATTAAAGCCATCTGGAAAGCTTTATAAAAGCAGCTGTGGTAAGACTCAACAATAATTAACTAAAGCTGATTCTCGGTGGGGGTAGAGTGCTTAGTTTTTCAGGTCAGTCTAACTGCATCCTATACAAGAACCACTGAAATATGGTTGCCACATCAACAACATCATGTGGTTTCTTCTGCTTTCAAAATTTTGATAGCTACTATCCTTAAATGTCTGTTATCTAGGATGCCTTCACTAATCTTTCCCCATATGTGCCTTTATTTCAGAACTAACACCAAATTACAATTGTGTGCTTATGTGTACATCAATAACTAATCTTAATGATTCTATAGTTAATCTGTCCCTCCAGTCTGTCTCTCCTCAGCCATTGACACTCCAATTTGTCATCATGATGTCTCGCCCACATGGCTACAAAAACTCTGTTAGCTTTTCTGACCTCTCCAAATTGTTACCATGCATCTTTTATATGGCTCATTTTTTTATGTACATAAGTGTTTTGCCTACATGTATGGAATTACACTCCTGGTACCCTCAGAGGCCAGTGGTGGATCCTGAATCCTTTGGAACCCGAGTTAGGGTTGACTGTAAGCTACCACCTGGGTACTAGAAACCAAACCCCGCCAGTGCTCTTAACTGCTGAGCCATCTCTCCGGTTCCCTTACCCCAGTTATCCTTTAAAAACAAAAGCCAAAAACATAAACCCTAAATGTTATCATTCCATTATTCCATAGCTCTCCACCTTCTAGAGAATATTTCCCAAACTCTAGATGTAAGCGCCAAGTACTTTTCAAAGTGAACTCAAAGAGAATCTCTGGATTTCCCATCACTTCTAACATCACCTACCTCTGAACCCACAGGGTGAATCTACTTCTGACAATGCCACCATGCTCGTACCTAAGATGTCTTCTTATTCTTCATCAGGAAAATGCTATGTTTTCACAAATGTTAAAGCATTACTTCTGTAAAATTGCCCCCCATGAAAAATTAATCACCCTCTCCCTCTTCTTGAGCTTTATAGATCACTTGTCACAATTTGGCTTGTATTATAGAAGTGGCTGCCCCCACATGCCTGGAGGAAAGGCCAAGAGATACCAGTATATGTCACCCCAGTAAGTGGTTGTTGAATTTATTTGCGAACACAGTTATAAAGCCCAAACCAGTAAATTAAAGATAAGCATCTTTAATCATTTCTGTCCCCTCATCCACTGGGGAAAATGGCCATAGAAACAGCTTAGATCTCCAAATCCTAATGGTACAAGAACTATCAAACTAAAGGAAACTTTTTGGACTGGACCCATTTACTTATTTAAAAAAATAATAATAAGGTTCTTTCCAAACTAAAATATTTCCAAACAGGAAATCTATTAAGTCAATGCCTCGTAACTTTTAAATTTTGCTTCTGTGTTTAAATCATGCAGAATGGAAAAATCATTTATTGATTAAAAGCAACAAAAGCTAGTGAGCAGTTTCTTACAAGATCTTATGAGAATTCAAAGCAAGTTTCTCCTCTCTAGCATCCACAGTAGCTCCAAAGTGCCTGCTTTCTGCCTAGAGAAAGGGAGCTGCAAACAGGGAAGTTTGGAAGGCTTTTCAGACCCTAGAAGGCTGTTATCAGTTCAGAAAATCTGCTAGATTTTCCAATTATGGGTTCACAGTGGTCTACTTAGATAAAAATGATGTCCAATGACAGACTATTTCAGAGACACCAAGTTTTGTCAAATATCAATGCAATGTCTGCTTTTGCATTTAGGCAGCTTGGGAATGCAATCTAGAAATTCATTTTTCCTGAAACACATTGCTCATCAGAATTTCTCACTTGCAAAAGTTCACATTTCTATCTGCTACAGATGAAAATTAGTTAATAGTTTCTCAGATCATTGCTCTTATACAGAAGGCCAAATGTGTCTGGACACCTTCTCTCATGGGCAGTATTAATAAGATGAAGTCTCTTGACTTATGAAACACACCACCAAATATTTTTAGATAACCACATGCTTATTTTACTGCATCTTAAAAAAATGTGTATCATAACACCCACAAGGATACTGTGGCTTAGAATGAGATAATACTTGTGACTACAATTAACCATCAAACTCACATTGAATAAGACATTATGCCCTAAAATAGGCATAAGTCTTTCAAACCTTTAATAACCAAACTTCTTTACTGTTTAGAAGCAAAATTGATAATGATGGTCTTTATTTCTACCATGAATCTTCACATGTCACATTAATGATCTCTCCTTCAGTATGAATAGCATCCATTCTATCAGATAAAGCAATTATCCACCCTTAGCCTTTCTGACCATATGCACCATGTCCATATGACTTAAACTATCAGCTCTAACTAGCAGAAAAGTTAACAAAAAATTTAATTCATCTTCTCAAAGAGTTTATTTTTAGATATGCATTTTGTAGATGAACAAGATGCTATTGTCTTCCTTTGTATTTCAATGACAGCGTGATGGGTTAACTGTTAATTTTATTTATTATTCTAGTTATTGCTGGCTTGTGTCAAGTTGACAACTACCCAAGACAATGACCACTTAGCAAAATAATAGTAGACTCTCCGTAAGACCCATGATACCCCAGTCACAGGCTTTTGATCAGGTTCATACTACCAGGTGTGAAATCCCTCCTTGGAACAAGCTTCATAAATCAGAAAACATTTGGTTGCTCTTGTAACTGTCATCCCTCTACTACGCCAATAACACACCTTGTCAGGCAAGTCAATATTGCAGCAAGTAGGGTCTAGTGCTGGGTGAGACCACTGGTGTCGTCTCTTTCCTTGCAGTCTTCATCACACCTTCTGGTGCTATGTAGGAGACCTACCAAGGAAAGAGTGCCCTGGTCATTTTGGGGTTGATTTTGTATGCCCTGTCCCCAACATGAGTGCCCAGCTGTAGGCACATCTTGTTATCATGAGCAACCAAGAGCAATGGCAATGGCTTGTGTTGTTTGGGGAGCCTTTGGGGCTTTCCTGACAAATAACTCACAGAGAGTATCCCATGCTGGCACTGAGATTTTCATTCAAAAACTCATGCTTTCTGGGAGTGGTACTGTTCTGTTATATCAATAGAGTTCCCCACACACACACTGAAGCCACATTCTGGTGAGCATGCTTTTACAAACTCCATTCTCCATTCCTGGGGGAATCATGTCTCATGAATTGGGAAATACTGTCTGCTTTAAATTGCCATTATGAAAAGTCTAAGCTGCTCCTAGTAACTGAGACATTATTCATTACTCCTTGCATGGGCATGCTATAATTACTTCAGACTATTTAAATTTTCTCAATGATTATGAAGTGCAGTTACAAACCACAGTTAACTTGCTACAATAAAGACAAATTGTAAAGAAATACAATTAAACTAAGTTATTTTCACTCTTATTTTAATAACAAGAGAATGAAGTAGAGGTAACATAGCTACCCTGTGGTTTGTAATAGAGAAGTAGTAATGTGATTTTTATAATTAAGAACTTGGCATGGGGCATTGCAAACTGTCCAGGTTAGCATTCCTAACCTTGAGAACATGCAGAAGAATATCATATGACGTTAATATCCAAGATTAGAAATGCTTCAACTATATCTTGACAGATATTATTACATATACAGTATATATTACCAAATGTAGGATAAAAAGAGGCTATAAAATAAAATTGTGAGCCAGGAAATGTAGGAAAGAAACACCATGGGAAATGCATGGAAAATTCAATGTTCTTTTTCAGAGTTTGTTTTTTAAGTCACAGAGTAGTCATAAAGAATTTCCAAAGTACCCAAAACTCTTTGCATGTAAAATAGATACAACTGCTACAAAGATGAATGAGCATATTCAGTATGGCAAGGGTCGCTTAGATGTACTTCAGAAAATAGGCATTCTCTATCATATCTGTCTGTCTATCTGTCTCTCTGTCTGTTTTGTTCTCTGAGGTTTTTATCATTTAGGCCAGGATGACCTCAAACTCAAAATCTTCTGCCACAAGTTCCAAAGGACTGAGACTACTTCTCCACTTCTATTACGGTCACTGAACCCCGATTTTAGTGGGTTAATGATATTCAGAATAGAGACACTGCACCACAGCCATCACTGAAGGGAAGTGTATCAATATGACTTAAATTCTAAATGATGGCATGTAAAGAAAGACATTACCTGAAACTTCCCAGAGGCATGCTTAATGGAAGGAAGCACAACCTCCCAGCTTCTCTCTCTCTCTCTCTCTCTCTCTCTCTCTCTCTCTTTCTCTCTCTCTCTTCTACTGACTGGAGGTCTAATGGGATGGCTGGGACAGAAGCAATGCCCCAGCCCATGAGATGGTCCTAAGAAGGGAGTCCTCATGTACAGCAGAGAAATAAGACAGAAGCCTGCATGTCAGAAACAAGGGTCCCAGGCCTCATACACTTTTCTTTAGATAGGAACATGAAAAAGAAATAAAATTCTTTCCTGTCTGAGCCTTGTAATTTGTTGTTACTCTTAGTCTCAGCCAAACCTAAACCCAAAGCACACATGTCTATACTTTCAACTGCACACTTAAAATTGCTCTACTTTCACTGTTTCAAATGTATGTTTTCTAAATCACATTTATTATGGATTGTTTGAAATATTGACTATCATTACTGAAGTATAGCCAATATACACACAAGAAATACAAAATGACTTCAGCATTTAATCATTTAATGCAAACTTTGCCAATGCTTTTTGGAGTCCTTTAATTCATTGATGACTAAAAGAAGGAAAAAGAAAATTAAATAATCTGTACACATTTATATTGGGTGCATATTTATCAAGCAAAGTACAATCCCAAACTGAAACAGATTCTAACTGATGTAAACAATAAGTAAGAGAAATAAATAGTAGAATGAGATGAAAACTAGTGTAAGTGGTAGGGAAGGGCAAACCTGCTTTAGAGTAGTGGTTACAGAAGGCTTAGGCTTTTGGGACAATAGTCATCCAGAAAAGGCTGCAGGTAAAAGGATACCAGACAAAGAATTCAAAAAACCTCATGAGGGCAGTGCTTTGTCTTTGAGTAACTGAAAAAGTGAGTCCACATTCTGCCAACACACTACATGGGGTGAGGCTTCCACACCTCCCTCTGCACCATGAAGGATTTGGTAATGCATGGCTGCTTGTTCTTCCCACAGAGCAAATCAATGGAAGTATATGTTGAGACTCAGGCCTGTGAGTATTCAGGCTTCCCTATGAGGAAAGGGCTAAGAATGAGGCCTCAAGAGGCATCATTGCTTGATGCTATGGCAGAACCATTCAGGAAGAGCTGATCAAAGCACAGGGTCAAATTCTCTTCCTTGGACTCTGTTACAAATTCATCTTACCTTAGTCTGTGTCCACAGTAGAAAGAAAAAAGAAGAACAATAAATTAAAATGAGAGATACAGAAAGCTACTAAATAAAAAGTAGCAGGCCCTGCCTTTTCTGCCCTACTAATCTCTATTCTCAGATAAACCCACATGATCACTCTCTGCTTTTTCATTACATTGCTGGCTGCCACTGTAGATCTCAATGGTAAGTTATGCCTTCATTTACATATTCAAAGATATAAATGGTTTATCAGTTTGAATAGTTTCTATTTACTCATTTTCTTTTTCTTCAATGAGTAACTGAAGATGTTACAGATCTTAGCACTTTTTGTCTATTTCCTAGTGCAGTGTTTACTGGGGTTTTTTTTGTTTTGTTTTTTTTGTTTTTGGGGTTTTTTTTTGTTTTTTTTTACTTTATTTTTTTTCTTCAAGTTACATCTCAATTGAAATCCCCTCCCTACCCCGCCTCCAGTCCCACCCTCCCACCCTCTTCCGCCTCAACCCACCCATCCCCTTCCTTTTTTTTAAGTTTAAGATATATCTTTTCCCCCCAACAGCTCCCCCTTTCAGTCCAACAAATGGCTCTTACTCTTATAATAATAAATACAATACAAAACAACAGAGGTAATTAGGCCAAAATTATGAGAGTTATATGGCTTGGCATACAATCCCAATGTCCAGTCTATTTCCAATGTCCAGTCTATTTCCTAGTGCAGTGTTTACTGTTTTTATTTAAGGTGTATTTTTCCCAACATCTCCCCCGTTTAGTCCAATGAAAGATTCTTTTTCTTTTAACAATAAATACAATACAAAACAATAAGAAAGAGCAATGAAGCAACAACTATGACAATTATATGGTATAATATACATTTCCATTGTCCAGTTCATATGCATTTGGCAACTATTATTATATAATATTCTATTGTCTATCTCAATGAGTTTAAAGTCCTATACCTAACTCAGTTTCCATCCTAACTTTCATTACCAACTTAAAAATATCTTCTTAGACCTAGAACATCCTTTTAATTCCTAAACAACTTAAAACTTAACTGTGAGACTATAACTTTCTAGTCTTCAACTACATCAGAGTCCTGAGAAGGATAGATATATCTCAATAAACAGAAAGTGCACAGCAAGCAGCTTCCAAAAGTAAGAAATGATAAACAACTGGCTTCCTGAAGAGTCCCCAATTTCAATCTATAACATTGGAGCATCTATCTTTTGGTCCAGTATCTCTGAAAAATACTAACTGTAAAGCAGGGGTTATGAAGGACTTGCCTACCCTGTCTTGGCAGAGCGAGGCTGTCAACTTACCTGCTTCCAAGTGTTGTCCTTTTTGGACAGCATTCTGTCTACAGTTGAAGCAAGGGCTTTTCTTGCCCTGTGGCTAGTTTGACACTAATGCAGTCATCTCCAAATGGAGATTCTTCAATGCTCATCATCTACTTGAAGTAGACTGGAGGGTGCTGTCAGGAATTAACATGTCTCAATATCAAAAAATCTTAAGTTAAGAAAACATCTTTAAATGCCATATTCTACAGATCTCTTGAGGTTTTTGAAGACAATAAGCAAATGTTGCTTGTCTCTTAGCAACTTGATTTCTGGTTAACTTAGAAAATATCTGTGATACACTAAACTAGTTCCTAACAAAATGACAAGTTTGAATGACTATTAGTTTGCATTTCTTAATTATACTAAAGAGTTGTGATAGTTGCCATCAAAAGGCCTAGAACTTCACATTGCATTTTTAAGAGTTACGTAGGTACAATACCTTAAAAAGAGTTAACCTTAATTTTGTGTCAATATACAAAGATAAAAGAGTAGATATTCAATAATCTATCCCATTTTATCATTTCTATATCATGTCTATATCCTTTTTTTCTTTTCAAGATCATTTGACTGCAAATCTTAACATTTAACATCTTATAGATTGTTATAATATCTCCATCTCTTTTTTTTATATAGCTAAAATTATTTCCTCCTAGATAGTCCTGCTTTCTGCATCATCACTCTAGCCAACCTACCATAATACCTAGTGGATCCAGCAATAATCATAATTAAAGGGGGCAGCACATTCAAAATAATGAAGTTCCAGATACCAACCAGTGCCCCAAGGCCCATGTTGCCTGTCATTGTTGCTCTGATGACTTTCTCTCACCTTATAGTGAGTCTGCTATTCCGTACAGCTATCTGAAAGAAAATTAAGGTATCCAACCTTGAGTCCCAGGTGTGTCAGCTCAGTGTGAGGAGACAAGCAGATGTGGACTGAAGCAACATCACAATCATACCTATTGACCAGAAAGATTAAAAGGGAGGGTTTGCCTCCTGGGAAGAACAGCCAGTCACCTACTTTGTTTGGAGTTAGAAAGAACCTAATACAAGAACGAGCACAGCCATGAAGCAGCCTGGTCAAGAGTCCAATCTAAGGAAGATGTCAGAGGTAAGTGAGTGAGTTCATGGAAGAGGACAAAAACCATGGGGAGGGTCTACCAACCACTTCAGGAAAAGCAGGGCAACCAAATAGATGAGACTCTACTAGTGGACAGCAACCAACCTCTGTCTTCAGTCGCCTTAATATATATAGTCTTCTCATGAACAGAATAGTAAGTTTAGCAGAATTAAAAACTTTTGGGGCTCCATAAGACAGACTCTCATCAGACTCACCTAAGTCCTATATAATACTTGACCTACCAGCCAGAAAAACTAACAATAAGCCTTAAGATGGTACCTGTCCTCTCACCACTCAGCCACTTGGTGGTAAATTTATTGTGTTGGATTCATTCATTTCTAAATAGGACATTCCATGACAATTGGAAATTATTCTGTCTTTTCTCTACTCTCCTATACAGTCATTTGCACATTTAGGATTCCAGATTTACATGTTTGCTGAAGCAATTCCCAACAGAAACCAAATGAAGATCCCGTAATTTAATTCAATTCTGAAATCATCTGTCTGGAGCTAAGCATGAGCTCTTCTAAGCAAAGGGCTCCATGCCACTACAACCATTCCCCATCTCAGACCTGAAGTGTAAGCAGTGTCAGTTATATTTCAACTGACTATATATCAAGACCTCTCAGAAATACCCCTCATGTATGGTTGGTCTGACTGAGCAACTCTTGAAACTCATGGAAATACTGTGCTCCTATTTATTATCAAAGGTGTCACTAACTATGCAGAGCAAGCACAAGAGGGAACAAATACATGGGGAAGGCATAGGGAAAAAAAGGGATCGGCCTCCTCACCCTTCACACATGTCCAGTGTTGACCCATCTGGAAGCTACACCGACCCAGTCTCCATGGGTTTCCATGGTGATTTCATTACATTGGCATGGTTAACTGGATTATTGGCCACTGTGATCAACTTGCCTTCAGCCCATAATCATCCATTTCCTGAAGGGTTAGGGTAAAACCTGACATTCCCAGCCCTCTAATCATCCCTTGGTTTTCTGGTTACCAACACCCATCCTGCAAGTATCTAAATACCATCAGCCAGGAGTCATGGCATTGGTGTACAACAGAAACTCTTACCACTCTGACAATCCTAGGACTTAGGTGAGCTGTGTGGCAGAAACAAGAAACAGAAAGCAAATATGCAGTTCTTATTATGTCACATGACCGATACATGTTCCAGATATGAATTAGTTAGTACCCAGCATGTCTCAGTCAGCACCACCCTCAGAGGCCTCAAGCATCAACATATACACTGTACACACCATCATCTCAGACTAAGGGACACTTCTTGCTGTGGTGGTTGAAGTGGAACAGGCAAACAATCACAGCATTCACTGCTCTCATATGCATCACACAGCTCAGAAATTTTAAATCTCATAAGACGATGTAGGAGTCTTTAAAGTATAGGTAATGACCCCACTTAAAGGCAAAACCCTAGAGAGAGTAGAGCATTGTTCTTCAAGAAACAGTTACCTTAAAGCAACGCCCAGCATACAATGTTGCATCTCAATAATCAGAATATATAGGTTAGGAACAAAGTGATGTGATAGCCCCTATCTATAGACACTTCTGACCAACTTAAATATTTGCTCCTCTGCCCCACAACCTTATGCTTGTGACCAGAAGGTCTTGGTTTCTAAACTAGGTACCTTTCTATCAGAGGAGAGGTTAAAGTACCACTAAAGCTATCACTGTTGCCTGGTCACTTTGGGACACTTAGAAAAATGGACCAGTAGCAGAGCAAATATGTAGCATACTTGAAGGGAAATTGCCATCATAATATCATCAACACATAGGGTTGCTACAATAACAGGTTGTGGTATGAAGAGAGGTCCTTGCTAAGTGTCAGTACTGAATGGACAGATCAAAGCAAGCACATACTGCTACAAGGGAGCATCCAAGGCTCAGAACCATGAAGAAAGGAGGTCTACGTGAAACCAACCTCCTGCCCACCAGAAATGTCTCCAGCAGACAGAGGACTCTGAGGTGGGTAGGAGGGAAGGGATGTGACCACTGTGGATTACATTAGGACAAATCACAACAGAAAAGAATTGTGATTTATCATTCGAACCTTCCTTTTCTAAGTTTTCCTAGACTTGGTGACCCTAGAAATTTTGAATGCATGTCCAAACGGAGTGAATTCAATGTAGGAAGCAAGACAATTTAAGCAGGACACCAGTGGCTTGCTGTCTAGTGATGCTTTTCCCTTCCAAAGCTATCATCCTCTTCCTTTGAAGAGAAATGTCCTTGACCTAGTTGGGAGTTGCCTTGACTAGGAAGCCACATTCACCACCACCAGGATCTCAACCAATCACTACCTAAAATGGGTTTCGAGATGGGGTCAGCTAGAAGCACAATTTGCACTTCAGAGCCTCCTTGTGGGTTCCTAGTAAACTAATCTGTAGCTGAGACCAAGTTCTCTTTTTTGTTGTTGTATGTTTTCTTTTCTTTTAACTTTTTATTGATTCTTTGTGAAATTCACATCATGTACTCAATCCCACTCATCTCCTTGTGCCTTCATTTCTACCCTGTCTTTACAACCTCCCAGTCAAATGAAAATAAAAAATACAAATACAAAAACGTACAAACAAAAAACATTTCATTGTGGAAGCTGTAGTGTGTCACAGTGTGTCTCACAGCATGTCCTTTTATCTACACATCTTCATTTCAATGAGTCGAGGCCTCTGGGTTCTGCTACACTATCAATACTGGATCCTCATGGGGACTCCTCTTGAATAACCTGTTGCTTCCCTGTATCATGGAGATCCCTCAGCTTTGGACCTGCAGGACCAGCCCTTTCACACATTCCAGCAGTTCATAGATGGAGTAGATGTTGGGGTGAGTCAACTCAGAGTCCTGGACCTGGGTGTGGGTGGTAGCTGAACTGGTCAGCCCACTGACTTTCCCACACTCACACCACCAGGGCAAGCTCTCTCGCACACTGCCTTTGCTAGCTCATCCAATGGCAGAACCGGCAAGGGGCAGGGACCAGCTCTCTAGCTCTCATGCCTTTGCTACCACCCATAGCTCTACCATTCTGCCCAGGCAAGGTATGGGGGCCCCTCCCCCCCAAGTGCTGCAGCCAGCAAGGGCTGGGCCAGCTCCACATTCTTACTTACTTGGTTTCCCTGCCTTTCTCCTTCCTCCTGCCCCTCCCTTCCAATAAATCATTTGATTTACCCAGGCCCTATCTGGAGCTCTTCTTATGGGAAACCCAATCTAAACACCAACATACTGAATTGATTCTGCAAAAGATAGCTTTGCTTGCTGCTGCTTCACAGTTTACATTGTGTTTATTCCTAAGTAATGAAAACAGAAGCCATCAAATATTTAACTAGAAACAGCACACTTTCTATAGTGAGGATAGGAGGAGGTGCATACACAAATTATTTTTCAGGATGACTTATTTCAATGCATGACCTTCAAAGACACTAGTGTGGTCGGCTTTTTCAGTAATTATATTCAATGACCAATATAACATGAACACTAAAACTCACAGCTAAAATAGCCTCACCAGGAAGCCTGCCAACATCACACAGTAGCTCTGATCATAGAAAGCAGGCCCTGCCAACAGCTCCATCGTAAGAAGATTGCAGACCAAAGCCCTGTCATTGTACCCATAAAATAAGAATTCAGCCAAACAGATTCATCTGTCCCTGAAGGCCTCGAAGGAAAATTTTAATCTTCCTAAAATAAAATTGAGGCCTCTGACTCTGAGAGACACTACTTTTATTTCACTGTCATTGTGGGTGAACCATATCTAATCTATTCCTAAATCTTTTAATCCAGTGTTTTAACACTACCTGAAGCTTCTTCCTCATGCCTAACATAAATTCCATATACAGCAATTTTGTTGTAGCCTTAGACATCAGATAACACACTCTATTTCTTATCTTTAATAATTTAAATGTCCCTCTGAGTCCTAGCTTTCGGAGAACCAACATATCAGGCTGCTTACTAGCTTAGAGAGACCAATATGCCCACTTCCTCTTCAAATTAGAAGCTTCAAACACTTGCAATACTGTTCATCAATGTTAATAGTATAGAGAGAACATCTTAAAAATAAAATCACTAATAGTAAGCCAGTAGCCAACATCAAATTAAATGGAGAGAAACTTAAATCTTTTCCACTACAAACAGGGACAAGGCAAGGCTGCCCACTTTCTCCATATCTCTTCAACACACTACCTGAGGTTCTAGCTAGAGCAATAAAACAACGAAAGGAATCAAGGGAATACAAATTGTAAAGGAAGAAGTTAAATTATCCCTATTCACAGATGACATGATAGTATACATAAGTGACCCCAAAAATTACATCAGAGAACTCCCACAGCTGATAAACTCCTTCAGCAAGGTAGCTGGATACAAAATTAATTTTTAAAAATCAGTAGCCCTTCTCTACACAAAAGATAAATTGGCTGAGAAATAAATTAGGGAAACAATACCCTTCACAATATCCACTAATAATATAAAATACCTGGGGGTAACTCTAACCAAGCAAGTGAAAGACTTGTATGACCAGAACTTCAAGTCCCTGAAGAAAAAAATTGAAGATATCAGAAGATGGAAAGATCTCCCATGCTCATGGATAGATAGGATCAACATAATAAAAATGGCCATCCTACCAAAAGCAATATACAGATTCAATGCAATTCCTATCAAAATACCAACACAATTCTTTACAGACCTTGAAAGAACAATTCTCAATTTCATTTGGAAAAAAAAAAAACAGAATAGCTAAATCAATCTTGTACATTAAAATAACATTGGGTGGTATCATCGTCCCTGATTTCAAGCTATACTACAGAGTAATAGTAATAAAAAACAACATGATACTGGCATAGAAACAGACTGGTTGATCAAATGGAATCGAATCTAAGACCCAGAAATAAACCCATATATCTAAGGTCTCTTAATTTTTGATAAAGAAGCCAAAACCATACAATGGAAAAAAGAAAACATCTTCAACAAATGGTGCTGGTCTAACTGGATGTCAACATGCAGAAGAATGTAAATAGACCTATATCTATCACCCTGCACAGAACTTAAATCCAAGTGGATCAAAGACCTCAACATAAAATCAGATACACTTAACCTAACAGAAGAGAAAGTAGGGGACAGCCTCGAACTCATTGGCACAGGTGACAACTTCCTGAACAGAACACCAATAGCTCAGGCTCTAAGACAAACAATCAATAAATGGGACCTTATGAAACTGAAAAGCTTCTGTAAGGAAAAGGACACTGTCATTAAAACAAAATGGCAGCCTACAGATTGGGAAAAGATCTTCTCCAACGCCACATCCAACAGAGTTCTAATATCCAAAATTTACAAAGAACTCAAGAAACTGAACACCAACAAACCAAACAATCCAATAAAAAAATGGGGTACAGAACTAAACCAAGAATTCACAAAAGAGGGATCTCTAAAGTCTGAGAGACACTTGAGGAAATGTTCAACATCCTTGGTCATCAGAGAAATGCAACTCAAAAAGACTTTGAGATTCTATCTCACACCTGTGAGAATGGCTAAGATCAAAAACTCAAGAGATAGCAAATGCTGGTGAGGATGTGGAGAAAGGGGAACACTCGTCCATTGCTGGTGGGCATGCAAACTTGTATAACCACTTTGGAAATCAATCTGGCAATATCTTAAAAAATTGGGAGTTAATTCTACCTCAGGACCCAGTCATGTTGCTCCTTGGCATATATCTAAAAGATACTCCACCAAACCACAAGGACATCCCCTCTGTACATGGGGTACAGAACTAGAAGCTTTATTGATAATAGCCAGAAACTGGAAACAACCCAGATGACCTTCAAGAATGGATTAAAAAAAAAAAACTGTGGTAAATTTACACAATGGAATACTACTCAGCTATCAGAAAAAAAAGAAAAGCATGCAATTTACAGCCAAATGGATGGATCTAGAAAAGTTTATCCTAAGTGAGCTAATTTAGACCCAGATAATACACATGGCATATACTCTCTTATAAATGGATATTAACCATATAGCACAGGACAACCATCCTACAACCCACAAATCCAAACAGACAGGAATCTAGCATAACTATCCAATGAAAAACTCAACCCAGCAGCGAGTCATGGACCCTACTGACTGTTAGTAGAACACCTTACCCTAGTTAAGTGGCCATATCAAATCCCAGTACAAGAGGAAGCTCGCAGCCCTCATGTGACTGATGAACTGAGGAGGTTTGATATGTGGGGGCTTCACTCATCTGAGGAGAATGAGAGGAAGGAGAAGGGGATGAAGGAGGAAAGGAGGGTGGGACTTGGAGGGGAGGAGGGAGGGGACTTTGATGTAACTTGAATTAATTAATTAATTAATTAAAAATAAAATCACTAGAGGCTAGAGATGTAGCACAGTGGTAGACAGTTGCCTAGCATATGCAAGACCCTGGATTTGACCCCCAATACCACAATACAACAAAGCAAAATCCTCATACAAACAAAATGTAGCATATGTATGCAAGAGGATATTGCTCAGCTTCGGGAAGGAAATTGTGGGATACGCTACAACCCAGATGGAACTTGAGGGCATCGTGAGAGATTAACTAAACCAGCCACAAAAAGGCAAGCACTGTATTTCCCACATAGATGGCATAGCAGAAAGATAAAGACATCAAGCAGAATACTAGTTGCTAGCAAGTAAGAGAGGTATTGTTTGATAAGTTCAGAGGTTCAGATTTATGTGATGAGGAGCTGCTGAGAAGTGTAGTAGTAATGGCTGAACAGCATTAACTAAGTGTTAGGATGACAAATTTTATATTATGTGTCTAATGTAAAAAGACATCATGGGAGAAAAGAAAATAAGAAAAAGTAAAATGGGAGGCTGGAGGCTGTTCAGTCAGTAAAGTTCTTGCTGTTCAAGCATGGAAGCCTAAATTCTAATACCGAGGACCCATATAAGAAACTGGGCAAGGTTACTTCTTCTGTAATCCAAGCATTGGGAAAGGAGTTAGGAATCAATGAATCTCTAGCTCTGCTGAGGAGAGACACCCTGAGGTTGACCTCTGGCCTCCACATGCTGACAAGCAAGTGAATGCACACGTCTCCATGTGCAAAGGAAAAACGAGTGAGCTAGATGAAACATTGCAGCTAACAGTCCACAGAAGTTACAGTACCAAACAGCTTGTCAGCTGTAAAATTCAAGTTTTCTTCATAATTTCTTTTCTTCGAAAATATGATTTGGTACATATCAGGTTTTGTCTAGTAAGATCTTTATAGCATCATGTTCAATATCAAATCCCTAAGTTTCTGGGTAAAAGCTTCCATTATTTTGAATGTCACCTTTCCTGCTTTAGACCAAGACACCTATGGAAGTCTGCTGCCTTCAACTGGTGTCTGCTCTCCACTGCTGAATGAAAGAAAAGAAGGAGAGAAAATGGGAGAGAGGAGGGGAGAAAGAAAAAGAAAAGAAGGGGAGAGAAGGGAACTAGACTGACAACACATAAACATTCATAAAGAGGTCAGAACTTGAAAACTGAATGCCACTGATATTTATGACAGGTCACTGCCACTGTTGTTGTAATTTTGATAGAAGGGATAAAGGGCATGACACAGAAAAAAGTTCTCTCCCTCCCCACCAATAACTCAAACATAAAAGATGCAGCTGTTCAAGCTGGTATCAAAATGACTATACAGAGTCCTGCTCTAAACCCAAGTGGTCTTCCCTCTTACAGAAAATATTCAAGTTACTTAGCTCTTCTTTTGATACTTTGCTTGGATGGATACGAACTGTATTCTCAAAACTGCAGTGCTGTGGACGCCGTGGATGCCTGGCTCCCTGTCACCTGTTCTTATGGTTTTGAAGTTTCCCACAACAGGCACTCCTGCCTCACCTCTGTCATAAACTGTTAGTGGATGGATCTTCAGCTCCTCATGGCCTCTTCAGGCTGCTAGATTATTTTGGGGAGTTTTCTTTCTTCTATTTTTTGGGGGGGCTTTTGATATTATAAATGCCCTTTTAGAGGCTAAAGAAATGGGTCAGCTGGCAAGGTACTTGTCACCCACACAGGAGGGCCTGAGTTCAATCTCTAGCACCCATGTGAAAAGTCAGGCTTGGTGGCACACTCTTCCAAACCCAAGGCCAGGGAGGCAGACACAGAAATCTCTGGGACTTGCTAGCTAGCCAGCCTATCCTAATTGGTGGGCCTCAGGTCGCAGTTGTAGCCTCTGTCTCAACAAATAAACAGGACAGACCCTGAGGGATGGTATCTGAGATTGATCTCTGGCCTTGACATGCACATGCACACACACACACACACACACACACACACACACACACACACAAGATGTTGTTTTGCGTACCTTTAAATATCTCTAAAAGTGACAGACTCTTGCATTTTTTCATAGTCTTCAGATCTGATTGAACCTTACAACTCATAAATATATTTAAATGATGTTCAACTAAATTCTAGTTGTTTGGCATTGTCACCCCAGTTGTCAAGGTCGTTCTGCTGACAAGTGACTCACCAGTATCTGTTGCAGATAAGCCTGTAACATTGCATGAGAATAGCCATGCTAGAGTCAATCCATTAATATGCCAATCACTACTTGTGTCACCTTGGGCAGGTGAACTAACTTTCCAGCCATTTGTACTTTATAAGGCTCAATCTCATTACTGCAATGTGGAAAAAATAATTATAATACCCACATAAACATTTGATGAGGCTTTGCAGGAATAAGAAAGTGCCTAAGATGTTTGCTAGCATGTGGTTAATAATTTTAAGCTATGATAACTACTATTACTACAATTGTAACTATTTCATCTACTATAATATATAAGCTTTTAAATATACATTTGATAATTGTCCTTCTTGACAGTAAATTCCTTCCAATTAACCCATGACTGGTTAATCCCCTTCTGATCCACTGTGATTTCCAAACATACACCACACATAGAAACTGAGTTAAGCACATACCTAGTTCTTTGGATCCTAGTTCCCTTAAGCTTATGGTAACTTAAATGGTTTCAGTGTTCTATAGAACACTAAGAGCTAGAGAGATAGCTCCAAGGTAACACACTTACCTCCCAACCATAAGGACCCAAGTTCAATCCCCAGGGGGAAAAATGCCAGATGTGATGGCCCATACTTGTAATCCTAGGCTTTGGGAGGCAGAAACAGGAGGATTTCCAGTGCTTGATGGCAAACTAAGTTAATTATGAGTTCTAGTCAAGGAGAAACTTTATCTTAAAGGAAGTGGATGAGATTCCTGAGGATGTTACCCAAGTTGTTTTCTTTTAAAACGCACACACACACACACACACACACACATGCACACACACGCACTCACACATACACACACAATCTAAAATAAAAAGAAGACCACTGAAACTATCTAAATGAACTTTACTAACACATACTACAAGTGATAACCATTAGAGCTGCTGCTAATTCTCTCCAGTCAGCTCTTCCCCACTGGGTGCTAGCACCCATATTCTCCCAGCTACTGTCTCTCCCCAATCCCATACAGTCCTATTGTCACTGGCCCCTTATGCTGCAGTAACAGGGCTGCCATGTGGTTGTCTGGGGGACTTCTGAGCTTGTTCAGACAAAGAACTGGACATCCTGGAAAGACAGAGACTAAGAGAGCTGCAGAGAAAGCAAAAAGTAGCAGCTTTTCCCCTTCAGGATGGGAGGAGCGCTACGGTTAGGAGTCCACTAACTGAACTCTGGCTTGAGTGGTTTGTCGGGCCTCCCCTTCTCTTATTGGTCCTGTTCAGAAACCTGCCAAGTGCCTCCCCGCCATTTCTCTTCACAATATCTTCCAGAAACAAGAAGCCGCAGATCTCAGGAAGCCTGCTTTTGCTTTCCTCGTCGATTGTGTCCCTCACTCTCCCTCAGTTCCTACTTTCCCGACTACCAGAATTAGGTGCATTAGTCTGGACTTGAAGTCTGTGTTTATATGGATTCATCCAAAGCAGCTGCCCTATCCCTAGAACTAAAATTGCCTAAAACTTAATAATAAATGGCTTTACACTTCATAAAATGTTCTCAGAAACCTTTACTTATTTAATCCTTCTGGAGGGAAAGATGGGGCTTGACGTTCACCTGCTGTGATGATTTTAATTGTCAGCTTGACACAATCTAGAATCACCTGAGCAAAGGAGCCTCAATGGGGAGTGTCTAGATCTCTTTGAGCTTTGGGCATTTCTGTGGGGATATCTTGATTGTGTTAATTAGGGTGAGAGGGGCCATCACCGTGGGTGGTGTCATCCCTTGGTAGAAGATTCTGAACTGGGTAAAAACAGTGAAATCGAGCTGAGCATTACCATCTATACATTAACCCTTTGCTCTCTACTCTATGGACATAAAGTGGCATTAAGTGACCGGCTCTCTCAAGTTCCTGCCCCTGTGATTTCCCTGCCACGACGGAAATAACCTGAAACTACGGGCCAAATAAACCTTTTTGCCCTTAAGTTGCTTTTGTCAGAATATTTTATTATAGCAAGGGGGGGAACTAAGGTGCCTGCTTGTGTTTTTTTGTTGTTGTTTTTTTGTTTTGTTTTTTAAATAAGGACAGGAGAACACAGAGTATGGATAGATTAATCCTTCCTGTCCTTTGTGGTAAGAAGCATTTCCAGAGAACATTCTTCAGGCAGAAAGGAGCCAGAGCTCTTCAGAGTATCAGCAAGAGTGTCTTCAAGCTGAAGGCAGGTGATAAATTATGGAAGAAGCTGATTGAATTGTGCCAGAGAGTTCTTTTTTTTTTTTTTTTTCTAAAAAGCACCTTCAGGGATTTGTAGGTGATGAAGCTAGACATGGAGAATTGATCCCCATTGCCTCCAACAGGGAGGTTTTGAATTACAAGCCTTTTTTGACTATAGGCTGGTGAGTGGGTCATCCTGCAGTAAAAAGAGAAAAGCCAAGTTTTGTTGTCAGTGACAAGCTACCTTCCAGTCAAGGAAACAAGGCTTTACTATACATATATATATATATATATATGTGTATATGTATATATATATATATCAGTATAATATATAGAGATATATATTAGTCAAAACAGGAGGAGAAAGGAGGTACCAGAAGCTAGAGAAGAATCCGGAAGATGTTTGCCTCATTTATTTCCGACCACAGCCTCTTTAAGTACTTAAAGCACTTACCGTGGAAGTGTGCTAGGAATCAGAGGCCCTCTGAGAAAAGAAAAAAAAAAAGTGATTTTAAAACAGTTATATACAGCCCTGAGGAAATAGACCCAAATGAATGGGCTAATATTTAAATAAATTGCCTTAATCAAGATTAATTCTGTTTATTAGCAAGCAGAAGTGTTGTAAAAAGCCGAGTAAGCAGTGGTCTGGGGCCAATTAGGGTAGATGATCTTCTGGGAAAAGGGAGCCAGAGTGAAACTGGCCCTCAAGGTAAAGGGAAGGACAGCAGTATGGGAGTGGAACTAAACACAGCTTCCCCAATTTCTTTTCCTGCTTAAAGAATTAAAATGTATTTGAAAGTTTACTTTGAAACACAAGGGGCGCTGAAAGTGGTCATAGCCAGCACCACCCCTGCCCTGGCAGTGTGTGTCTCCTACAGTGTCTCCTACACAGCTGTGGAAAGGAGGATTGGGGTTCTCTACCCAACTGGGTATGTACCTTTCTGTCCTTTTTAATTTTATATATATAGTGTGTGTGTGTGTGTGTGTGTGTGTGTGTGTGTGTGTGTGTGTGTG
>CAJQZJ010001333.1:442357-464049 GCA_907164525.1 Lophiomys imhausi
GTCCCCACGAGAACACTCTGCATTTATGTTATGACTGACAGAGACAGTCTCCACTGCCACTGTTAGGAGTCCCCACGAGAATACTCTGCATTTATGTTATGACTGACAGAGACAGCCTCCAGTGCCACTGTTTGGAGTCCCCACGAGAACACTCTGCATTATGTTATGACTGACAGAAACAGGCTCCACTGCCACTGTTAGGAGTCCCCACGAGAACACTCTGCATTTATGTTATGACTGAAGTGATTCCTAAAGGCTGAACCATCCTATCTGTCGGCAGGTGGAGCCATTTTCCTAAAGGGTTTTTTTTTTTAAAGATTCATTTATTTATTTTATGTATATGAGTGCTCTATCTTCATGCACACCTGCAGCCAGAAGAGGACATCAGATCACATTGGGGTGGCTGTGAGCCACCATGTGGGTGCTGGGATTTAAACTCAGGACCTCTGGAAGAGCAGCTAGTGCTCTTAACCACTGAGCCATCTCTCCAGTCCCACCTAAAGGTTTTTAAAGCGGGAAGGTAGTAAGAATTGGTCTGCATATTCTTTTAATGTATTCTACTGCATCCTTTGACACCGTGTTGTAATAGATTCAAAGAGGAAGTTGGGGGAAAAAAAGTTAAGAAAATTGTGTCCGCACAACAAAGGAAATGGCAGCCTGGACTATAGGAGAGCTGTAGTGATGAACTATCCAGATGCACTATTGGGGCAGAATTAAGTAGGATCGAGCATCCTGGCACAGACTTCTGTAACAGCAGTTGCTACATTCAGGTCCTTTCTTTCTACTGTTAACAGTGACCCATCTGAATGCAGCAGTGATTGTTTGATAGTCTGGAATTTCCCCAAAGCAGAGCATAGTGTCTATTAAATTCTCAGTGATCGATAAATGAAGTAGGAAAGATGCAGCTTACTCTGAAGGATGTAGGCTCTGAGCAAGGGTGTTATCCTGGGGGGAGTTGGAGTCATCCCAGTCACCCTCTAGTGTCAGAGAACTCAGACCGTAATGTGGAGTATGTGCAAAAGGGAATGTTGGTACCACTGAGCTTGGAGGAGTCAGTCATATTGCTTCTTGGCCTGCTGGCTAAGATCAAGTTTGGAAAAACCAGAACTGGCTACTATGACAACAAAAGAGATAGGATATATGCAATCAAATTTTTATCAGTCATAAAGAAGAATAAAGTTATGTCATATACAAGTATGTGGGCGTAGCTGGAGATAATCAGACTAAGCAAATTAAGTCACTCTCAGAAGTCAACATGTGTTCTCGCATCTGTGGTCTGGAATGTTATAGGTACAGATGCATAGGATCATGTATGTACAGAAAGTAGTAGTGTAAATCTCTAGGAGAATAATGAATAATAATAGAATACATGGGGCACTAGGGGAAGGCAGTAGAATATAGAGGGAAATATGCCAATGTACATTGCATATTACATTTAAAAAAAAAAACATACATACACTGTATAGCCCAGTGTGATAAAAGAAAAGAGATAGGATAATCTAGAGATTAAAATTGTGATGACTGAAAACAAAAACCTCCATTTTATGCTAGGCATCTATCTTGGTACCCACTAGCCATTAGTCTCTGACTACGATCCTTAGAAAATAAGTTCCTAAAACCCTGACTCAGTGACCACCCCCACCCAAAAATGTATACGTGGGACCATCTGCTTTTTATGATATGACTAACAGCTTTTGTAACCTACCAAATAGTACCTCAAGTACTATTAAGTAGTCACCATGACTACTTAATCTTGGCAGACAGAGCAACCTTGGTTTGCTTGGACAGACACTCGAGGTCTTCATGTGGTTTTCACCTTTAAAAAAATCCTTTCCTCTCCCCTTTTCACAGAACAATCTCATTTGGCTCAGAGATTGTTGTCCTGCTACCAGTAATCAATAAACCTTTTAATTATAACCTGAATTAATCTATGGTCTTTTCCCAGGGGTCACAAATGCCATAACAATGGACTCTAATGCCAGCTCAAACCCTAGCCTTGTCTTTTACAGCTATGTGACATCCAAATTACTTCGCAGCTCTGAGTTCTATTGCCCGTACCATATAGAAATCATACTGTTTATTATTGTGCTAGAATAATGCCCTCACATATGTATCCACATCCTAATTCCTGAGACCTGTAACTGTAAAATCTCACAAGGTAAAGGTAAATTAAGGTTACAAGTGGAATTAATGTTGCTAACTGGCTGACCTCAAAATAGGGGATTATCCTGGAACACCTGGATGGACTCAGAATAATCACAAAAATCCTTGACTTTTAGCGAGACCCACTTAGAGGACTTCCAACTTCCACAACTGGATAGTACATGTTTGTTTAACCCTCATTAATGATTATATATTACAGCAGCAATAGAGAGCTAACACTCTTTAGAGATGACGTGAGAATTAAATGAGCAAGTGTGTAGGAATATATAGACATGCTCTAAGCATGTGATAAGCACATCCATCTAAATAACAACCGCCATACCTGGGTTGGAAAATATATGAGTGTTGATGTCCTTGCCTGCATGGTCCACTCAGATAGTACTACTTCAGTATCCAGTTTCATAAATTACACCAAGAATATTGAGATGTAATTGTGTGCATGCACCACTTCAGAGCTAAGAAATATTTCTGCACATTTTCCATGTCCCGTTGTCATTTCTCTTCTGCCACAGCACAGCATCTGTTTTGGAAACAACTGAACAAACTGAAGATTAGAGTTCAGTGGCTGCAGATGCCACTTGTGAAGTGGAACTGTCATCTCCCAGATAGGAGAGATTTTTATATTCGCAGCTGAGCATCTCTATCATGAGCCAATGACCTGAACCCCCTGGGTGTGGATTCACACCTGTAATCCCTCCACCCAGGAGGCTGAGGAAGGAGGAGTAAATGTGAGTTCAGAGCAATTCTGGGCTACACAATCAGCACCAGGCCAGGCTGAGCTATAGACCTTATCTTGACAAACCAATAAACAAACAGATAACCTGAGACAAAGGAAAGAAAGTAGTTAACGTTTTCACTAATTAGGTAAGGGCACACTTCATTATCAACCACAACCATTAGTAGTAGACTATCTGAAATCTTCAGAGTTTAATGAATTTGTCTCTGCTATCCACTGGAATGCAATCTGCTTTGTCAGGACACCTTTTTTCGGGGGGGGGAGGCTGTGGGTCTCCCCTTTTCTGTGTGACAGCTGGCCACCAGTGCACATCATCAAGGGGAGCAGAAGGGGGGAACAAAGACAGGGTTCAGATGGTATGAGTTGGATGGATTAAGACAACCCAGGACCAGCTACAGAGAGGCAGATCAACTTTATTGGGGTGAACAATGCTATATAGAACTCTGGGGAGGGGGTAGGAATATGCAGGGTGGGTGAAGGTCTTTGACTGAAAGCTAAGGTGCTAAAATACCTCATTAGCTTGGGGAAGCATTCCAGGAATCTCAGGTGCTACTGAACAGGTTTCTTATCAAGAGAAGGGGGGGGCGGGTGTTGACCTGTAACTTCCTACGTGACATATCTCACGTAGAGAGTATGTGGGGCCCTGGAACCCCCAGATAGAAAAGAGGGAGTCGCCATTTTGCACCAAGCTCAGGGGCTTCCAGGTAATGTCAGACTTCAACTTTAACTGCAGGGTTTCCCATCACTTTTCTGCCCTGCATTACCTAGATCTTGCTGGAGAGTCACTCTCTAAGGATCTCCCTGTACCTGGTGCTAGTTCCTCCTTGCTATTCCCTCTGCTCCTGGGCTGCTCTCCCACAAACATACTCAAATTTGCCTTATTGATTATTCATTTTCTCTATGGACCCTACCACCAGGCTGTGTGCTCCTTACAGAAAGGGATTGTGCCTAACTTAGTAAGAGTGTGTCAAATTCATCAAATCCAAGCATCTTCTAAAGCTTCTTCATGTCACTTTAAAAATACGATGAGTTTCTAAATGGAGGAAATTAAAATCATGAGTCCTAGAAGGAGCTTCAGAGATGTGAGGTGGGCTGGGCAGTGTACCCTGTCATCTTCTTTACACTAAGGACTGGGCCTCAGATAGTGGTGCCAACCTTGCAATAGACCAACCACTGCACAAAAGCTGCATTCAGAACTGAAAAAGTGCCCGAGAGCTGACCCTGATGGCACAAGTGTTGAAGAGCCAGTCCTGCCTCTTGCCGGCTGTCACAAGAAGAAAAACTGATCCTTCCCCTCACTTGGGCACAGCGGGAGAGCTGGCTCTGGTGGCATGGGTTCAGGAGAGCTGGCAGCCTGAACAACACAGCTGCCACCCAGACTCAGATCCAAGGATTAAGTTGGCCCACCTCAACATCCTCCCCATCCATGAACTGCTGGAACACAGATCCAAAGCTCCAGGATCTCCATAACAGAGGGAAACAACGGGATGTTCAAGAAGAGTCCTGGTGAGGACCCAGCATTGATGGTATAGCAGAACCAACATTGATGGTGCAACAGAAGCCAGAGGCCTTGAACCAGACCACTGATTCATTGCAATGAACATTTGCAAGTAAAGTTGTTTGGGCAAAGGGGTGTACTGTGCCACACACTGTGACACACTGCAGTTTCCACATTGGGACTTTTTTTGTTATTTTCTCTCTCTCTCTCTTTTTTTGTCTTCTTTTCTTTTCTTTTGAGGGGAGGTTACAAGGGAAGAAGGTAGATATGGAGGGACAGGGAGATGAGTTGATTGACATTTACAAATGGTAATGGTGTGACATTTACAAAGAATCAATAAGAAATTAAAAAGAAAAAAGTTTAAACTAGATTAATTTCCTCACACAAATCTTCTAGAGGGGGATGAACATGTTTACTGGAAACTTGAATTCCTAGAAAGCCCATCAGGTAAACAGAGCTTGATTCTCACCATACCTCAGGAAACAACTGAGTGTTGCAAACAGATCACACCAGCAGGCCTATGACTTCAGCAGTCTGTGGGGAACTGTGCTGCCCAGCATAGTGGACCCCAGCCACAACACAACCATTACACACAGAAGTCCATTTGTAAAACACAAACCTGATTTGGAAGATGATACCACCAATGCAGGGTAGCTCATTAACAATTTTATATTGATTAGATGCTAATAGCATTCTTGACATTTGATCAAATAAAACATACTGTTAAACCTTACGTGACTGGGGTTGTAGCTCAGTGGGAAGAGTGCTTGCCTGGTATACACAAAGCCCTGGGTTCAATCCCAAGTACCACATAAAACCGGCACGATGGAACACATCTGTAACCACAGCAACACATCTGTAACCACAGCCCTGGGAGGTGGAGGCAGGAGGATCAGAAGTTCAAGGTCATCCTCAGCTACATGGTGAGTTTGAGGCCAGACTGGAATACATAAGAAAATAATAAATAAGAATTTGCTTTTTTCTTTTTATGCTTTTAGTGTGGCTATATGAATACATGCTGGCTACACATAATATACTTTCATTCCCCACTACTGTGCTCGTATTACTCAGTAAGTAGGATTCCTCTCCGGTTCCTGGCTACTTTTGAGTAACACGGAGTCCAATGTGTAAGTAATTTCCTATTCCTTTTGCTAATTCTGAGCCATCAGTTTTAATTATATGAAGGTAAATCCTAAAGAAATTTTCATTACACTAACATCAGTTAAGAGTTTACTTCCTTTAATACTGTAAATTGAAGATTTAATGTCCTCTCTTACCCTATTCACGATTAAACAGATCTCATAAACACTGGGCCATTCCTGGAATGTTCTGGATATACAGGGCTAAAGGTATCACTGCCTCTGCGAGGACCATTTTCCTGGCAATGTATGAAGAGGAAGGCAATGCTTATTCCCGTCAGGTTTCACCCATCCACTTAAAACTTTCTTCTTGTTTCTTGGTAATCGTTTCCCCTTGCATTTCCTGAAACTCTGTGTTATCTGATTCCCTCACCACAGTGTGTTATTTTTATTGCCCTTTAAAACAGAAAACATTTTAAAATTATAATTGGGATTCCTGGCTGGATTCCCATTTGATCCCAAATAGTTTAATCCTGTTAATAAGACATGGGTAAACCCCAACTTTACCATGGTAAGACTTATCCTGCCTCTGCAATATGGCTAATTGTCAGAAGCCATGTGTAGTGATAATGAGCACATCTCTGCCTCTCTTGCCCTCATGAGGGAAACTGCAGATTTCTAATGTGGTATTAGATAAGTCATTATAGTTTTCCAGTGTTCTACATTATAAAACAGAATGTACAGGAAGCAGCCAATCTTACCCAGCGCTCAGTTCAAAAGGAAGGTTGCTGCCTGAGACCATGACTTCGGATTTCCCAGGAAACAGAAAGATAACTAAACAACTCTCTATTTTTTTTTAATTGAAGAAAAAAAGACAGTTACATTATTCTGTAGAATATGTATTCAGACATATACTGTGTCTGCATTAGTTGGCAGCTGACAGTCCCTGCTTTGTCTCAGGTGTGGAAACTATAAAAAGACCAGGGTGCTCTGGAATCCTTGAAGGATCAATCTTTTGACAAATGCAAACTTGTAGACTGGAGGATCACATCTGTTCTTCTGGGTACGGAATCTCAGTGTAGGACATGTTAGATGCACCCTCTACCCCTGAACTCTTCCTGGTTCCTGACCGCATGGCAGGTACCTTCTACCTGGCTTGATTTTTCTGAATGTTGACTCCATGTCACCATTTTTTGTCTTTTAGAAAAATTCATCTGCCTATAAAATGAAAAAAGAATGCTGTCAACATAATTTTAATTCCTTTCCTGACTGACTTACTTATGGTTTCTATACCATGAAGACAGTAACTCTTTTTTTTTATAATTTATTTTTTATTTCTTCAAGTTACATCTCAATCACAATCCCCTCCCTACTCCCCCCTCCTGTCCCACCCTTCCACCCTCCTCCCCCTCAACCCCCCATCCTCTTCCCTTCTTTTTTTGTTGTTTTTAGTTTAAGGTATTTCTTTTTCCCCCCAACAGCTCTCCCTTTCAGTCCAACAAATGGTTCTTTTTCTTATAACTATAAATACAATACAAAACAACAGAAATAAATAGGCCACAATTATGAGAGTTATATGGCTTAGCATACATTCCCAATGTCCAGTCCATATGTATTTGGCACCTGACTTTAACATTCTACTATCTAACCATCTCCATGAGTTTAAAGTTCTATATCTAACTCAGCTTTCATACTAACTTGCCTCGCAATTTTAAAAATATCTTCTTAGATCCAGAACACCCTCTTGATTCCTAAACAACTCAAAATTTAACTATGAGACTCTAGCTATCTATTCTTCAACCACCTCAGAGACCTGAGAGGGACAAATATATCTGATTATATAGGAAGTGCAGGGCCTGCAGCTTCCAAAACTAAGAAATGACATACCAGTGGCTGCCTGGACAGTTCCCATTTTCTCTCCATACATTACAGCATCAATCTTCAGCCATTTGGCCCCATTTCTCTGACAGACATTGATTGTAGAGCAGGAATTATGAAGGACTTACCTACCCTGTCTTGGCAGAGCTAGGCTGTTGACTCTCTGCTTCCAAGTTTTGTCCTTTTTGGACAGAAGTCTGGAAGACAGCAACTCTTGCAGAGGCAAATATTAAACTGAGGCTGGCTTACATGTTCAGAGGTTTAGTCCATGTAAGAATGGAGAGAAGCATGGCAGCACATGGGCAGACATGGTGCTGGAGAAGGAGCTGAGAGTTCTACATCTGAATCAGCAGGCAGCAGAGAGAGAGAGAGACCCTGGGCCTGGTTTGGGAATTTAAAACCCCAAAGCCCACCCCCCAGTGATACACTTCCTCCAACAAGGCAACACCTCCTAATGGTGCCACTCCCTGGTCACCAAGCATTGAAATCTATGAGCATGGGGACCATTCCTATTCAAACCACCACACTGACACATCTCATTATATATATATATATATATATATTTGTGTTGTTTTCTTTTTTGTGTTGATTGGTTGGTTACATGAAAGAATACTTCTGAGTGATAATATCAAAAAATGCAGAAAGGCATTGAATCAAGTTGGTTTTATTTTCATTTTAGAGATGAAAAGCATCTCAGGGGTCATGTTCTTTTTAATGTATTTATCTTATGTGTGCAGGAATTTTGCCTACATGAATTCCCATCCACAGGCTTTCTTTTTTTTTTAATTTATTTATGTGTTGCTTCAAGTTACATCTCCATCATATTATCCTCTTTCTCCCCTTCCCAGCCCCTCCCTCCCACCCTCTACCCCCTAACCCTTCCATCCCACTCCTCTGGAGTGGAGTGTCCCTACATAACAGTCCCCCACCCTGGTTCAGAAGTCATATGAGTGCCAAAAGTCTCCTCATACACTGGGGGCCTACAAGGCAGCACCACTAGGGAAAAGTGTCTCATTGTCAGGGAGAGAAAACTAAAAAAAAAAAACAAAACCACACACAAACAAACAAAAAAGTCTATGTCCATGTTCCCTTTGGTGCGTTGGTTGTAGTATAGATACCCTGTACTATATAGCTAAAATCCGACTATAAGTGAATAGATGCCATGTGCATCCTTCTGAGTCTGGATTAGCTCACTCAAGATGAGCTTCTCTAGTTCAATCCATTTGGCTGAAAATTGCATGATTTCCTTGTTTCTGATAGCTGAGTAGTATTCCATTGTGTAGATGTACCACAGTTTTTTAATCCATTCTTCAATTGAGGGACATCTGGGTTGTTTCCAGTTTCTAGATATTACAAATAAGGCTGCTATGAACATAGATGAGGAAACTTCCTTGTGATTCGGTGCGGAGTCATTTGGATGTATACCCAGAAGTGGTATGGATGGGTCCTGAGGCAAAGCTATTCCAAGTTTTCTAAGATATCACCATACTGACCTCCATAGTGGTTGCACAAGCCTGCACTCTCACCAGCAATGGAGGAGAGTTCCCCTTTCTCCACACCCTCGCCAGCATGTGCTGTCATTTGAGCTTTTGATCTTAGCCATTCTGACAGGTGTGAGATGGGATCTCAGAGTCTTCTTGAGTTGCATTTCTCTGATGATTAAGGATGTTGAGCATTTCTTCAAGTGTCTCTCGGCCTTTAGGAATTACCCCTTTGTGAATTCTCTGTTCAGCTTTTTCCCCCATTTTTTAATTGGATTATTTGGTTTCTTGGTATTTAATTTCTTGAATTCTTTGCAAATTTTGTATACTAGCCCTTTGTTAGATGTGGGGTTGGTGAAGATTTTTTCCCAATCTGTAGGCTGACGCTTTGTTCGAATGACAGTGTCTTTCGCCTTACAGAAGCTTTTCAGTTTCATGAGGTCCCATTTATTGATTGTTGATCTCAGGTCCTGAGCTGTTGGTGTTCTGTTCAGGAAGTTGTCATCTGTGCGAATGAGTTTGAGGGTTTTTCCCACTTTCTCTTCTAGTAGATTTAGTGTGACCGGCCTTATGTTAAGGTCTTTGATCCACTTGGAATTAAGTTTTGTACAAGGTGATAAGTATGGATCTAATTTCATTCTTTTACAAGTGGACATCCAGTTGGACCAGCACCATTTGTTGAAGATGCTGTCCTTCTTCCATTGTGCCGTTTTGGCTTCTTTGTCAAAAATTAGGTGGACATAGGTGTATGGGTCCATTTCTGGGTCTTCAATTCGATTCCATTGATCTACTGGTCTGTTTCTATACCAGTACCATGCTGTTTTTGTTACTATTGCTCTGTAGTACAGCTTGAAATCTGGGATGGTGATACCTCCAGATGTTTTTTTATTGTAAAGGATTGATTTAGCTATTCTGGGTTTTTTGTTGTTCCATATGAAATTGAGAATAGCTTTTTCTATGTCTATAAAGAACTGTGTTGGTATTTTGATAGGAATTTCATTGAAATGATATATTGCTTTTGGTAGGATGGCCATTTTTATTATGTTGATCCTACCTATCCATGAGCATGGGAGATCTTTCCATCTTCTAAAGGCCTCTTCCATTTCTTTCTTCAAGGGCTTGAAGTTCTTGTTGTACAGGTCCTTTACTTGCTTGGTTAGAGTTACCCCCAGGTATTTTATATTCTTTGTGGCTATTGTGAAGGGAGTTGTTTCCCTTATTCCTTTCTCAGCCCATTTGTTTGTTGTATAAAGAAGGACTTCTGATTTTTTTAAATTAATTTTGTATCCAGCCACCTTGCTGAAGGTTTTTATCAGCTCTAAGAGTTCTCTGGTGGAATTTTTGGGGTCACTTATGTATACTATCATATCGTCTGCAGATAGTGATAATTTGACTTCTTTGTTTCCAATTTGTATCCCCTTGATCTCCTTTAGTTGTCTTATTGCTCTAGGGAGAACTTCAAGTACTATATTGAAGATATATGGTGAAAGTGGGCATCCTTGTCTTGTCCCTGAGTTTAGAGGAAATGCTTCAAGTTTCTCTCCATTTAATTTGATGTTGGCTACTGGCTTGCTGTATATTTGACTTTATTATTTCTAGGTATGGCCCTTGTATGCCTGTTCTCTCCAGGACTTTTAGCATGAAGGGATATTGGATCCAAGAAAACATCTTTAAATGCCATATTCTACAGATCTCTTGAGGTTTTTGAAGATCATATATTTGAAGAGAAGGAATATTTTAATGTTTTAAAAATACAGGAAGAAACCACTGATATCTGAGCCAATTCCAAAGCTTTTTCTTTTTTTCTTTTCAGTATAATTCCTTGAGCCTATATTGAATGTCTTTAATAGAAATATCTTAAAAGTTCACAATGTCTTGATTAAGTCTTATCCCCATGTTACATCTAAAATTACTTTATTATTCCTATGTCTTTTTTATTCCTACTTACACATCTCAGCCTCATATTTTATAAGTGGCAATTTTAATTCTTCAATGGCTCAAAAATCCTTTTCTACTATAGATATGCTTGGCCAACATGGAGGCATATTATTATTTGTCATAGTAAGAGAAAATTAATTATAAACCCAGAGCCCCCAACTCGCTCTGCTTCTCCCCCACATGGAGAGCTTAAATGCACAAAGAAAAATAGCTGGGGTAACCACACAAGGAAAAATAGCCGGGGTAACCAGTCTTTACTTAATAGCTTTCCTTTGTTTCTTCTCCTCAATAGGCCAAAAAAAAAAATCTGCCCACAAACCTTCAGTACAGATATATTCCTTTGTAAATAAGGAAGAAGGCCAAAGGGAAAGTAATATTCATACCATACCCTCACCTGCTGCATAGGCAATTTGATTTTGTTATTAAATGGGTATTGAAGAAGTCTAGTCATTGTTTGGGATTGTTCACAAGACTAAACCTTACAGAACCAAATGTCAAGGTTACTGTGTACCTATTATGCCACAACAATATTGATATTTTTGGAAGAATTAGCTTATTGGCAGTTGGAAAGGTCTTGGGAAAATACTATACATCAAGAAGTCTATAATTGTCTGAACCGCCTCCCCATCCTCTGAGACTTGGTTGAGTTTTTTTGTGTTCATCCAGGACAGTATGGGCCACAACCTTTCAGGATAGGCCTAAGCACCAACATCCACTACTTTTGCCAAGGCTTCCACTCTACCCTGGATTTATCAAATCAGAGAGCTGTAAAAAGCTAGGTTCTCCCCCAAGATATTGATGGGAGATACTTATGATGGTGACTTCTAAGGCTCAAAACTTTCAGTGGAGAAAGAAACCAAGGAAAGGAAGAAAGGAAAGAAAAAAAATCCCAACCTCAAAGAACACAGCATCTAACAGGGGAAACAAGAGAATAGTAGAGAACCTATTCAAAAAAGCTTGTTCAAATGCTTAGTCGTGACTTAAAAATCAGATACAATCTATAGACACAGTGGGGAATGACAATTAGCTAACCTCTTAATTAGGGTACTTCCTTAACCTTCTAGAATCAATTCTAATTTTCTTTTTCATACAACCAAGAATTCTTGCTGCTTTCTAAATACAGAAATGGCCCTGGACAGATGTGAATGAATTTCCACTAACATGTTTGCATTTTGCCATCTCACATTCCACCACAGGGACCCAGGCTCAGTCAAAGTCATGCTGAGGTTCCTGCAAACAAGGTACAGGACAGAAGTGAAGCCAGCACTTTGCTTTCAGATAAATGTATAATTAAAACCCTGATTCATGGATTTGCTAATTGAACTTCCTGCTGTGGACTTAGGACATACTTGGCAGGAAAAATAAGAAACTGTTCCAGAGAGCTCAAATTGCCTTAAAAAAAAAAAAAGTACTTCAATATGCCTGTCTTTGAAAAGTGATTAGAAATAAAAGAATTGACCGAGAGTTAGTTCTATGATGTGGTGAAGGGGAAAATGGTTGTAGGAATATGATGGGTGCAGAATGAAGCAGGGAGTACACTGTCTACATGGGGGCTCTTTCCTCTTGCAACCTAAGAGGTCATTAAGCTGAAGGTATTTGCTACTTTCCAACATGGCATGGCCAGCAATGGCAGTCCTAGGCCACATCCTGCTGTTTGTACCCTCACTGAGATGCCAGGCATTACGTCAACAGCTCACACTCTACTAAGCAATTGGGTTTTCAAGTTGTACAGGATGTTCTAGGCCCTAGGGAAGAAACCCCAGATTCCTCCAGAGCAGTGACACTCTAGCAGGTCACCCCTACATACCCCTCTCAGATCTGCACAAACACCTTAAGCACATTAAATTCTGAATTTGAGCTCACTGACTAGATGCTACTGGATGACTTCATTCTGCAAACTCTGTCTTTATTATATAGTAAAAACACAAGTGCACTGGTGAAAGTTATGAATAACTTTATTCCATATGTTTTTCTTGGTTTAATGAAAATCCCACACACCACTTTCCAGCCCATATACCCTCAAACCATTGCCCCATGTGTGCACAGCAGACTAGGCTTCTCCTTGGTACTTTGTCATCCTTGATGACTATTACGGTCTTTATCTCCAGTGGGTGGTGCCTTCATGGAAATGCTGACCTCTCACTAGTCCTTAAGTTCTCCACCATTAAACATGTTAAGCTCTTTACTCCTAGCATCTGGACAGCGGGCATCTTCTACATATAAAGTCCAACTTGGCATTCTTAAAGTTGGCAAGATGTCAATAGATATCACCAAACAATGTGAGGGTATATCATGTTACCTTGCTTTCTTTGAGATCCTACACATCACTGAAAAGTTCTAGATGGGGAGAGGGGGGTGGTGTCAGGTCAAAGATGGCCAAATTCAAGATTCTTTTTTTCTTTGGGTGGGGGTAGAGGATCAATGGGGATCGAGTCCTATGATATACTGGCCATGAACTCACTCTGAAGCCCAGAGTACTCTCAAACTCATGACTCATGCCTCAACTTCACAAGTGCTAGGATTAAAGGCATGGACCATGATATCTACCTTCTACACAGGATTTCTAAACATTTGAACACGTGCTTCTTTGTAATTTCAGCTAACATCCCAGAGAGCCATAGAACCTACCTACAACACACACTGAAGTACACCAATGTAACCACCTTTAGAAGCAAATTCTGAAATTAAGTGGAGATACCCACAAGAGACCCACCAGCATAATGATTCGGGTTAAGTGGAAGAGAAATGTGTGAGCAAAGGGAACCTGGCGCTTGATCTCCAGGTAGCCAAGCAGCGCAGGAGACTGAGAGAGAAAGCAGGAAATGACTTCAGGGCAGAGAGACTCAGGAGAGGTAGGTAGTTCTGGGATGGCTCCAAGTAGGCAGTGAGAACGGAAAAGAAAGAGACTCATACAGGGCATGCTGTGTCCACTAGTACCTTTGGAAATTAAGAATTCCAGAGGTGGGACCCTCACTGAGAATGATAATGACCATAAGGAAATGAAGTAGTAGATCATCAAAGTATCAGCACAACATTTCTAGGCTGAGCCCTCTTTTAAAAAAAAAAATGTCTTCTTAGGTAAAAAAGTTATCTATTCAAGGGTCAGCAGTCATAACTTATTGTCTGAAAAAAATAAGCTCCTTTTAAAATTCTTGGTTCCCTCTGAGTCTAATTTTTCACCTTCTGATTAAACATTGCTCTGTCTGGTTTTTTTTTGCCCTTAAGAAATCCTCACACAACTAAAATACCACTTAAAAGAAAATGGTATCCAGACTTGCTATTTACCTTTCTGATTCTTACCTATAATAAAAGCACATTTATCTCTCCAGGGATTTGTAGTGTACACTGCATAAATCTCTCACTTTAATAATACAGCCCCATGGCAATTTAAATCTTAGCTATTTCTGAAACAGCATATTGGTAAAGTAATCCTACTACATAGGGTTTTCCTTTTCACACATATGCCAAAATGAGATGTACCTGCTAAATTGTACCCCAGGCAAGGAACAGCAGCCTGTTGTTATTAAGAAAGGTTGCAGAAATACCTGTTCTGCCAAGTGCTCGCATATTTAAATTTCTAAAAGCCAGAGATGACAGTCTATCTGTTGTGTGTCTAAAGATAAAAGCGCCTCCCTTTGCTTTAACCAGACAATGAGCAGCACAGAACATGAGCAATGCTAATCCCCAGCTAGCCTGTCTGCCTTCATAATTGGGTTGCCATTGTGTCCAAGAGGTAGGATTAACTTCCTATAAGACATAAATAGCAATATGGCTACAAATTCCTTCCCTACCCTTAACATGCACATACACAGGACTCAAAAAAAAATGTATATTCTCTTTCCTTGACTAATGTGGAATCTTCACCCCTGCTAAGGAAGATAGTTCAGATACCCACAGAAAAAGCTCCTCTCGTTGTGGAAAGGTCTCCCAAGGCACTAAGTGTGTGGCTGCATGTGTGGTTTTATTGTCATGAGAGCACTTCAACTCCCTCTTCGCCCGTCTCCACTTTTGCTAATCACTCCAGCACTGAACCCACAGAGTGTGGCTATGTAGACTATGGCTCTGCCGCTGACTCGTGACCTCCCAGGATTTAGTCTCTGGCCTATAAATTTATTTATTGTGCTGTTCCTTCTCATAAACGTTCTGTCCCAGCCAACTCTGGGCTAATCCCTGCACAGGTTGAGTGACTGCGCTCAGTATTTCCTTAGAAGTCCTCCATAGCTGTAATTAGATTGCCCATTCAACCATATGGACCTACAGGAAGGAAGAAGCCGTGTT
The DNA here is from genome assembly GCA_907164525.1 of Lophiomys imhausi. Classification (NCBI taxonomy): domain Eukaryota; kingdom Metazoa; phylum Chordata; class Mammalia; order Rodentia; family Muridae; genus Lophiomys; species Lophiomys imhausi. The sequence continues at coordinate 457,409 of CAJQZJ010001333.1, forward strand.
TACAGAAAGCACATGTGTTTTCTTTCACTTCCCTTTCACAATGAGCTGCTGCCCCAGTAGGGGGAAAAAAATAGAATCTGCTAATTGAACTTCTTCAATCAGAAAATATTTACTATGCATCTACCCTGTGCTAAACGCTCTGCTAAAGTCTTAGAGAAAACAAAGGTAATAGCTAAGGGTAGTCTTTTAATCAGTCACTCTCAGCTGGGTGTGATTCTAAGCCTTCTCCCACAGACTTCAGGCAGTATCTGGGGGCATTTCTGTTGTCACGGAGAGGGGAAAGAGTGCTATTGGTCCCAGGCAAGTAGAAGCCAGGGTTACTGCTAAGCAACCTGTACAGCATAGGACAGCTACCCACGACAGAAGATTTGTCTGGCTCTAAAGTCAATACTGCTGAGGTTGAGAAACACTATCTTAAAATAGAAATGCTATTAAGTGGCACTCTGACATACTAACTTATTTTTCTGTTCTCTTTTTTTTTTTCCCCCTCTCCTGCCCACTGCAATTAAATAAGTGTAATGGGCTCTGTTCCTGGGCTCAGGGTAAACCAAGTGTAAAACAGGAAAAACAGAAAGCTAAGAGTCTTTGTGTATTATTTGGGAAGAGAATTTGAGATCGAAGACTGAATTTCTTGTAGAAACAAAATGAGAAGGGATTTTCCAAGATAAAAGGTACTCATGAATTAGGGACGGCAAGAGAGAGGAGGGGCCTCTTTGTTTCATGCACAGAGGAACCTGTGTTTGGCGTCCTGACCACATCCCCCAAGAAGAGAAAGAAGTGAATGTGGCTTTATTTGGATCATGGCTGTTGCACTAAATAGCATGACCTAGAGTTCCAAACCTGGGTGGAGGCATGCCCCCAGAGAGCGTCCTGAGAGATGATAGCCATTTAAGTCAGGCAGGGCCTTGAGCTCTCTTGATAGCTACAGTACAGTCTTGGGGCAGTATTTGGGGAGAAGGCTGTCAGTGACTTCTCATTACTGTGACAAACACATGAGCAAATCAACTTAAGGAAAGGATTATTTGGTTCGCGGATGCATAGGTCTCAGTCCGTGGCCAGCTGGCTTCACTGCTTTTAGATCAGTGGTGAGTCAGAACAGAAACAGAAGGATAAAGGACTTGGCAGATAAAGTTATAGACCCTGTGGCCATCAGTAAACAGGACAGGGTAGGACAAGTTATATGCTCTTTCAGGACACATTCCCAGTGTCTTAGTTGGGGTTACTAATGCTGTGATGAAACGCCAAAAGCAAGTTGGGGAGGAAAGGGTTTGCTTGGCTTACATTTTCATATCATAGTCTATTGTCGAAGGAGTCAGGGGAGGAACTCAAGCAGGGCAGGAACCTGGAGGCAGGAGCTGACGCAGAGACCATGGAGGAGTGCTGCTCACTGGCTTGTTCAGTCTGCTTTCTTAGAGAACCCAGTACCACCAGTGCAGGAATAGTACCACTCAAAATGGGCCAGGCCTTCCTCCATCAATCACTAATTAAGAAAATACCTACAGTAAGATATTATGGAGGCACTCCCTCATCTGAGTTCCCTCCCTTCAGATAACTCTGTCCTGTTAACATAAAACTAGCCAGCACACCCCATGATCTATTTTCTACAATAAGGCCCTGTTTTCTAGTTTTTGCAGCCTCTTAATAATGTCATCAGATTACGACCCCATCAGTGGATAATCCACTGTTAAGGCTCGAGTTCTTGTGATCCAATTACTTCCTCAAAACATACCATCTGTGTCCACACTGTCAGTCAGCACAGAAGCCTTTTCAAACACCTGAATTTCCAAACGAAAGGAAGCTGGGCTGTCAAAGGGCTCATTAGGTAAAAGACCTTCCCACGCATCCACAGAATCCATGGTGGAAGAAGAGATCCCATTCCTGAAACTTGTCCTCTGACCTCCACAAGAACACTGTGACACTCATATGCCTAAACTCATATATGCATCACACATATACATACTAACAATAATAATGAAAAAATTAAATAAAGAAAAACTAAAGGAGCTTGCATCTGAAAAACAAAACTAGCAAAATGAGAGTTTGGAGGACAAGCTCAGAGGGAATGAGTTCCACAGTCTCTCATGGGCTCACAGCAAACATATACTGTGTGCCCATGTCACAGGTCAAACATTACAGCAATGTATATTTCCTCAACTGAGACTTAAGGAATAGCAACAGCCCCTGTTGGCAACAGGAAATTCTTGTTACAAAAAGGATGAGAGAATGAGCCAACAGAATCTCACAGTTTCTTTAAGCACAGGGTATAAATCACATTTGTTCACATTCCATTCACCAAAACAAGTCGTATTATGGAGCCAAATCTCAATGAGTTAAGAATAAATATGTCTTTCACTAGGAAGGGAGAGTAAATTACAGACCATGCTAGTAAGTACCATAAAAAGAAAACAGCAGACATTATGTAACTCAGAGTTGAATTGAGACTGAATATGAGAAACCCAACAGTCAGGAAAAGCACTATAAACTGAGTTGGGAATAGAGAAAGGAATTTGAAGCTGCCTGTGGCCTACTGTGTTCCAGGAACTGAACAGCTATCCACCTATTAGCTTAGTGAACAAACAAATGCAATAACTTGCCCATGATCACTCTGGAAGTAGCTAAGTAGATCTGGTCTTAAAATTCACTTTCTTTCCAACACATGGTGCAAATGAGTAAAACTTTAAAATGAAATAATAAGAGGATGTTTGGGGGCAAAAAAGAAACTAAGAATATAGTCACATGGGCAAGATTTTCATTTCAGAGTAAAAGTCTGCCCTGATCCCAACAGCTGCTGAATTGGAGAGCTATAATAACTAAAGATCATGTAGACAGGACTTTAGTGGCCTGAAGAGGAGAGATTGGGATCAAGATATCTTGTCATTAATAACAGGGCAACTTGGGACAAGTTATAGTTGATACTTAAGTTGAGCTCTCTCATTTAAGAAACTGAAAGGTGTGGAGAAGAAAACACAAGGGTGGACAGTGTCTAAACTCTGTAATAGAGCTAATTCATAGAACTCTATCTAATAGTTGTGAAGACAGGAGATGATGCAACACGTGGAAGAACTTGCTGTGATTTCAAAGCCTGGTACACACATAAAATGCCAGATGCAGAAATAAACATTGATAATCCTAGCACTCCTGCAGTGAGATGGGGGGGGGTGAAAATTTGGGAACAACCATACACTATCAGACCAGCTAGTCTCTTATACTCAATGCAGTGACAGAAAGAGGAGAGACCCTACTTCAAAAAAACAAGGTGAAAGGAGAGAATTCACTTTCCAAAAGTTGTCCTCTACATGTCATGTTGCATGTCATTACACACACACCATCACCATCACCACCACCACACGAATGCACAAAGAAGAAGCTAATAGATGTTAAGAAAATATTATTAATTCCACGCTTCAAGATCTCTTGTTTTATTAAATTTCCTTCCCAATTCCTGGGTTTCCCAGCTCCAAGAAACTAAGTTCACCACCACAACCATAACCACCTGACTCCAGGGCTAGAGAGGATGCCAGCCCTCCTCTCTCCCTGTTCTCCCGGACAAAAACTCCTAGTCTTTTGCAGGAAGCCATAATGAATGAGGTATGGAAGAAATGAATGTGACAGGGATGTGGTACACAGAATGGAGAGTGGAGGGTGACAGTAAGAAGAGACGACCAGAGAATGTTCATGGTCGTTTAGGGAAGGTTGCTTATAAGGAGGAAGGAGTGTTTAAGAGGCATTTCCAGGGTGGATGGAAATAGACAGGTATAAGGTGTGAAAACTCTGCTGGCTTCCCTTTGGAAATAGGTTCTTGAAATAATTTGAGTGACTCCAATTCTGCCCCCTTCACCTCCTATGTATAAAAACAATTCAATGTTTAAAAAAAATCAGAACTTTCGCCATTTTAAAATGCTCTAATAACCACATATATGGAAATTATCACTCCAGCGAATTAGGTAGATATGCTTTAGGCACAGCTTTACAAGGCCCCTTGATGATGCTGTGTACCTGTGGCTGTGCACTGAATACAAAATGATTCTGAGTGCCTATTACATTTTACCTGGATTTGCCTCTTGACTCAATGGGAAAAATAACACAGGACTTTTCTATAGCAAATTTTATATATATATATATATATATATATAATTTTCATAGCAATAAATTTTCAAAATCTTTTTTTTTCTTTTGGATTTTTGATACAGAGTTTCTCGGTGTAACAGTCCTGTCTGTCCTGGACTCACTTTGTAGACCAGGCTGGATTTAAACTCATAGAAATCTGCCTGCCTCTGCCTCCCGCATGCTGGACTAAAGGCATGTGCCACCACACCTGGCTACATTTCCAAAATCTGAGACAACTTTTGATATCACGACTTTAAAAATAAAAGTGGGAATGGAAGGAATTCTAGACTGATTGTTCATTGGGTGACTTGTCCACACCGGGAGGCAGACAGCAAGCCAAATTCAACCACCTTGGAGAGAAAAATGAGAAATCTAATCCTCTCAGTAAGTATCAATAGGGACTGTTTACAGAAATGAAAGCTGGTGATACAGCATGTGCATATGAACAGGGAAAAACCTGTTCTGAGTGATGCCAAGCTCCTGGTGACATAGAGCAAAGGCTGTTTTTTGCAGACGGTATCTACCTTTGCACATCCCTAATTTTAGAATCATTTATTAATCATAAAATGTCTTATCTTGGCCAAAAGACAAACTGTCCCATTTTTAGCTGCTCTTGTATTTAAATTAACCCTCATCCTGGTCATTTACAGCCCATTTGTACCTTTGCTGGAGCTAATTGTAGATACTGCGCAAGGTCAGCCTTGCCTGGAGAGTTCAATTACGATCCGTACTCTGTTTCTTAAATCCCAGCCCTGTACTATACAAAGGCAGACAGAGACTGAAAGAGTAACAGCTGCGATGCTTTCCACCCCAAAGAGCAATCCATTTATCCCAACTAGGTGACCCAATTATCACAGTGAAGCCGCTGGTAGGAGAAACCACATGACAGGAGATGCAAGCAAATTGCCTAAGCACTCTGGCTCAGGAAATGGAAGTACAATGGGAAGAAAGAGATCTTTGCAGAGGAAAGATCCAAAAGAAATCATCCCCAGTAAGGGAAGGGGATGTAACAGGAGGAAGACAGACTGATAATAGAAGGAAAACCCAGAGGCTAAAGCTGTCCTTAGCGATGACTGTTGCACAGGAGCATTTCCCTGAGTCTTTGAAAAGAATTAAGACATAAAGCAAACATGAGGCAGGTAAGCTCCTTTGGGGTGTGAGATAGAATGTGAATACTTTTAAAGCTCAGGCTTCGGTAGAAATGATAAAAGACACTCACAAGCATGCATCATTTTGTTAAACCTGTGTTGTGAATTTCTACAAGATGAAGACTATGAAATACAGTCTAGCTCTCATAATAATACTTAAAGTGCTCCTCTTAAAGGGCTAACACATTAAAATATTAGATGCATTAGTTTCATTTCTTAATTGTTTTCTCCTGGAAATTTTGAGGTCCTCTATTCGATTCACATAAATATTCAGTAGCTTCTTGAAACCAATCAAAAACAGTGGAGTGCCACTAAATTTGAGAGAAATTAAGCATCTATTCTTAATACCTCCCTAGTTTAAAGACACCTTCTAAGTCTATCTTTGATTTATCCCCAGCACAGACTACTATAATCAAACTTCAGCCTCTGAAAGCTCAGTGTCACCAGCATCCCGGTGTCTCCTTGAAGTCACCACCCTCTCTGTTGCTCAGCTCACACAAGCTTTCACATGTGAAAAGTTTCACACCCATATGATTAGAATATTAAGAAATTAACCCAAGATTATCCAGCAACCATTTTTTTCTACAGACAAGGTCTAACCATGTAGCCCAGGCTAGACCCAGCCTCACAATCCTTCCATCTCCACCTTCTATATCTTGGGATTACAGGTGTGTGCTTCCACACCAGGCCAGTAAGCATGTGTTTTCTTCAGGGAAAAAGAGAAGAAGAAATGAACCTCAACAGATACAGCACAGTCACACAGCAACCCTGACTTTTTCATAACACAGAGTACCACCTGGTTATTCATCACTTTCTGGGAAATGATAATTCCCTGTTAATCAAGAAGGGCAATCCTCCCAGGTCAGGGAGCTTGACCACTGGGGTTTGTTACGTTTTAGAGCTTAAATGTCCCCCAAAATGCTCATGTGTGGAAGGTGTGATTCCCATTGGTGACATTATTGATGGGATCTCTAAGTGGGTCCAGTGGAGAGAAGGGAGCCAAGCTACCACTGACTGAAACTTCCCTAGCCACTAGCCAAATAAACCTTTCCTCCTGGTAAGTGGTTTATCTCAGGCATTTTATCACTGCAACTGAAAGATGGCTCACAATTAGCCTTTCTATTCTACCCTTCCCCTTGCAATGTAGAAAACTCTGATGGGTTCCACTGGTCTCCAAAGAAAACTGAATTGCTTGAATCATATAAAATTATAATCTAGTTAACTCTCAAACTTAAAAAAATTTTCAATTCAAGAGTGATATAGAATTGCTCTCACTCATCTGTCAGGAAATTCATACAGGAATTTGTGCCCAACTACTTAACAATGATGACAAGAATAAGTGTGTGTGTGTGTGTGTGTGTGTGTGTGTGTGTGTGTGTGTGTGTG
>CAJQZJ010001333.1:469666-481191 GCA_907164525.1 Lophiomys imhausi
CTGCCGGGCGGTGGTGGCGCACGCCTTTAATCCCAGCACTTGGGAGGCAGAGGCAGGCGGATCTTTGTGAGTTCGAGGCCAGCCTGGTCTACAAAGTGAGTCCAGGACAGCCAGGGCTACACAGAGAAACCTTGTCTCGAAAAACCAAAAAAAAGATGGTTGAATTAGTGGCAAGCCTATCTCTTGGCATGAAAAAACCCCTTGCACCAACTGCAGACAGACTGCTGTCCAAAAAGGACAAAACTTGGTAGCAGGGAAGTCAACAGCCTAACTCTGCCAAGACAGGGTAGGTAAGTCCTTCATAATCCCTGCTCTACAACAAATGTCTGTCAGAGAAACAGGACCCAAAGGCTTAAGACTGATGCAGGAATGTATGGAGAGAAAATGGGAACTGTCCAGGCAGTCATTGGTATGTCCTTTCTTAGTTTTGGAAGCTGCAGGCCCTGCACTTCCTATATAAACAGAAGATGATTTTTAAAAATTGTCTTTAAAAATAACTAAAGATGGTTTGATGTACTCATCCACACAGTCTGCAGGTATAAAATGTGTGAATGACAGAAGTTAGACCTTCTGTGGACTTTCTCTTCAGTATAACCACTTCAAAGGGTACACATAATCAGTCATTCCTCCACTGTGCAAAATGCCTCCATGCTGACATGAGAGCATGTCAATCACACAGAGAAATTTAGTCCATGCTTTCCTTCATAATCATGCCTTACAAAGTAGAATTCTCCAACTTAATGACCTACCTGATTCACCAGATTGATTCCAAGTGACTTTAGATGTTCCCAAAGACCAAATGTAACATCAAAGAATAAAGACTGTCAGCATTCTAAAAGGTTCCTAAGCTGGACATGGTGGTACTTGCCTAGGATCCCAGTATTCAGTATTTGGGACTTTAGATGTTCCCAAAGACCAAATGTAACATCAAAGAATAAAGACTGTCAGCATTCTAAAAGGTTCCTAAGCTGGACATGGTGGTACTTGCCTAGGATCCCAGTATTCAGGAAGCCGAGTGTGTTTTTGTGGCCAGTATAACTGAATTCAGGATGAATGTAATCGAGGGGGAGAGGAAGAAAACTCAAAAACTATCTTGAGTAGCAGCTGAACTATGGAGGCCTCCAAGAAGGGATTTGGAAGGACACGGGTAGGTCTATCCCTACAGTGTGACAATTACTCAACAAATACTAAATAATAAAAATAAAATTGTGGGCTAGGGAAATGGTTCAATTGGCAAAGTACTGGCTGCACAAACATGAGGACTTGAATTCAGATCTTCATTGCGGTTGTAAAATCCAGGGCAGATGGCACATGTGTAGAACTACAGTTCTGGGGGCTAGGTAGAAGAGGAGGATCCTAGGGTCTTGATGGACAGCCACTTGAGCCAAAACAGGAAGTTCCGGTTTTGGTGAGAGACCCCCATCTCAAAAACTAAGAAGAAGATGGAGAGTGACGGGAGAAGATGCCCTGAAACAGACTTCTGGCTGAGCATACCTATGTGCACACACATGCTTGCACATGCATGACACACGAACAAAGAAATAAACTGCATTTCTACCTTTACTATAAATCACATCTCACAGAGTTCTGCATTCAATTTGGGGGAGGGGGACAGATGAAATTTTGTTTGCTTTTTCATCTCACAACCTGGAAATCTCTCAGAATTCTCATATCTTTACTTGGTTGAGAGATTTAAACTTGCCAGAGTTAAGTCCAGGCTGGAAAGCAGAGATGTGCGAGTAATAATTCTAATGGGCAGGTAATCAAGTAGAGAAAAGTGACTTCTAGACAAGAAAACCTTATTCCAGAGAAGAACTAATGATTCGAATGCAGGACTAAGGGAATGTAATCAACCCTCTTCTTAGCTGAAAAGCAGTTGTATCCACAAACCGAAGTTTCACACCGGAAAAATAAGCAGTCTCAATAGTTAATGCAATCTCTGCATCCCTGTACAGTATCATAAACAGCAGTGTCTCCATTTTGCTCACTACTCACTATGTTGCCAGTTGGCTACGCCATGACCCAGCAATGAAGACAGTCCTGGAAAAATGAACACAGGGGAAAGACAAGGAATAAAACACAGCCAGGCATGCCCCAGAAGCAAGCTTGCTCACTCCAGCTTCCCACGAAAGGGGCCTACACATGCAACTGGACTATGTGACCCAGAGAGGAGCCTGGAGAGACGCAGCTCAACAATCAAGAAGAGAGTGTGGGCCCTCCCCACCCTACTTTTCCACTGCTTTGACCCCTTCCACAGAACAGTCTTCTTGAATGGACTTTGCGAGGCACAGCCCAGAATCTGTAAGGAGCTTTCTCAGCATAAGCTTCTGGTAAATGATAAAGTGCATACATTTCCAATAGAAGGGTTATATAAATACTTAACAATTGAGGCATCTCTACTGCTCTGCCCACAGAAAGCTATTACCAGTGTCTTTATGACAGAAGGTTTAATGTAGCTGAATCCCGCTCAACTGTAATATTCACTCGAACACTAAGGTCCAATTTTATAGTGGCAATTTTTTATCCCAAATCACAGTCACAGCCCAATCCAGTTCTAGTATTCTGATACCACATCTTCCATGAAATAGCTCTCCTTCAACCTTACCTACTTTCCAGCTCACTGACTTCTTAAATCCCCAGAGACTGACCCGCTGCTCAACTCATGGTATGTACTCAATAAATTATGAAAGGATGGATGAACAGTTCAAAATTACAGCCCTTGTCTCCTCCAATAGGGGCCCTAAGCAAGAGAGATAATAATGACAGTCACCAGATGAGGCAGGAGCTTCAAGTACATTATTACTAATCCGAACCACCACCTTACAAGGCAGATAAACTTTGTCCCTACTTTCCATGCAGGGAGCTGAGACCTAGAGTCAACAAATAACAACTTTACCCAACTTGAAATTATCAGTTGCCAGATCTGAGATATAAACACAGTCTGCTGGCCTCTGGCATCAGAATTCTTGACTAACTTTGGGCAAGATATAGCTCCCCCTATGGTACTTATTACTGTCATGATGTAGGAAGTTTGCTTAATCCCTCACCTGCCATGTAACAACCATCAATATTTCAACTCTTGCCATAAATTCTGTTTAGTCATAACATCATCTTCCCACCCTTCCATTTGCATAAGTAAGTAGTGGAAGCTCAACAGTTGACCTTCATATCCATTTGGGGTCCCCACAAGGAAAACCAAGTAAGAAAAAGTGGGCTCTAGAGATAACGCTGGGCAATAAGTTCTTGCCTTGCAAGCATGAGAACCTGTGTTTAGTCACCAGAGCCTGGCATGGTGGTGCTCAATTGTAATCCCACCACTATAGAAACAGATCTTTGGATCTTGTTGGTCAGTTAACCTAGACTACTAGTAGGCTTCAGGCCAGTGAGTCACCCTGTCTTTCAAAACAACATAGGTGGCTCTGAATAATGATATCTGTCTTAGTCAGGGTTTCTATTACTGCAACAAAACACTATGACCAACAAAAGCAAATTGGAGAGGAAGGGTTTACTAGGCTTACACTTCCACATCGCAATTCATCACCAAAGGAAGTCAGGACAGGAACTCAAGCAGGGCAGGAACTTGGAAAAAGGAGCTGATGCAGAGGCCATGGAGGGTGCTGCTTACTGGCTTGCTTGTTCACGGCTTGCTCAGCCAGCTTTCTTACAGCACTCAGGAACACCAGCCCAGGGATAGCACCACCCACCATGGGCTGGGTCCTCCCCCATTGATCGCTAATTGAGAAGATGCCTTACAGCTGGATCTCATGGAGTCATTTCCTCAACTGAGGCTCCTTTCTCTCTGATGACTCTAGCTTGTGTCAAGTTGGCACACAAAATCAACCAGTACAACACCTGAGATTATCTTCTGGCCTCCAAATACATGCACATACGCATGCACACATTCACCTGCCTTCAACTCCCCTCATTCTCTTCCCTTAATGCTTTGTGGCCAACCTCAACAACTGTAAGCTATGGGAAGAACACCTTACTATATTCAAAATTACTCCTCCTTCTTCAGTCCTCATAAAAAATAGCCCTGGAAGATCTAGGAATTAACAGAGGAGTCACATTTTATGAAGACTGAGTTTCCAAGATCAACAGGTTAAATAAATAAGATTATTCTTACACTTATATATAATAAATATAAATAAACATACTACATAAATAATTGATACATAAATTACACACAAACCAGAGCTGGCAAGATGGCTCAGTGGGCAAAAGCATTTGCCATACAAGCCTGGAGACCTGAGTTCAATGCCCGGAACCCACATAAAGGTGAAAGGAGAAAAGCAATCATGCAAAATTGCCTTCTGGCCTTCATGTGTATTCTGTGGCACACACGCCAATAAGTAATTAATTTTAACTCATATACAAAATAAATAACATGAAGGAGAGTCTAGAAGTGAATGCAGATGCTAAAGCCTCTCACTCATTCTGCCTATGAGTGTTTCCAGGTAGCTGGCAGAATTTATGTCATTCTTTTCTGATGGATGATAGACACCTTTGCAACATGCTAAAAACTAGTCTCTTTGTTGTGTGGCATCTCACCCCGGAGTAGACTCTGAAATCAGAGATTAGCTTCAGTCCTTAAGGAGAGGCAATGTCGCCCAATTACCTGCCCAGACAGAACCAATAAATCCAGGGATAAACACAGCTCAGTTTCTCAAACCGCAGTCCCTGTTCCATTAGGAAAGAAAGACAAGAAAGCAAGTCATCAGAAAATCACCCTGAACTACTTGGCCCCATCACTCAGAACCATGTCTAATTTTTACTTTTCTTTGTTATTTTCATTCATTTCTCTGTGTATTTCTCCGCGTAGCTCCTGCTCTTTTCGTGGCCCTTTCTTAGACATTTGACAAAGTCACCAGTGCCAGGTAGAGACATTAATGACATCTTCACATATCCCTAGAGATGTTTCTTTCCTTTGGAGGTTTCTTGTTTCCTTCACTCATAAGCATACAGTGCTTTATGGGGAAAACACATTCTGACACATCAGTATTGTGCCTCACTTTCAGATTCGTACCTCCATCTCTTATTGGCCAAAGTTACAGATATTTTAGAGACACTTCCTAGTTGAATGCTGGATTAGACATTCTAACCAGAAAAGCAGTAAACATGTTTGAAGATGGTCCAGCCCAACAGGCAAGCTGGGGAAAAGATGCTACACTACAACCCCTGGCTCAGCAACGCTCAGCAGCAGCATCACATGAGCTAGATGGTTTTCTTCCTACAGATTCTGTTTTTTGTTTTTTGGTTTTTTTTTTTTTTTAGTAATTTCAAAAAATTTAAGTAATGCTCACCAATTTTTATAAGCAAAATCACTTTAGGTGCTGAACAAAAGGAGAACGACTTAATCTGATGAATGGCCACCAAAAAAATGGAGGAAGAATTTCTTCTTTGTGGGTGAGGAGAGGTTTCAGACAGGGTTTCTCTGTGTTGTCCTGGATGTCTTAGAACTCACTCTGAAGACTAGGCTGGCCTCAAACTCAGAGTTTCCCCTGCCTCTAAGGAGGAATCTTCCTAAGGTGAAGAGGGAAGCCAAAAACTCTAGACTAGAAATAAACTTGGTCAGCAAGTCAAAGTCTTGAAAAGGGGAAAGCTGTAAAGGTTTGATTGAAATTCCTGTTGCTGGTTATATTTATACACCTATTCAGGTGCTCGTAAAGGAAGGGCATTTTTATTAAGAACACTGTAGATCACTTTGAATACATTTCCCTTCCTCCATCTTTCTATAATAATAGAAATTAGAGGGCAGAGGCATTAGGTAGCAATGATGGATTTTCACAGCTATTTGGCTTGGGCAGCAACAAACCTTAATATTATTTTAGCGATGTGAGTTATTTGACCCAGAAGGTTCAGACTGCTGAATACATGCAGTCGTAGTGCTGAGGAATCAGCTTTCTTAGCCTGGGGCAATCAATAGATTGACAAACTAGCCTTTTTTTTTTTACTCCAAACCCTATTTTATAGGAATATTAAGCTTTTGGTGTTCCTACAACACAGTCTACAGAAAAGATTTCACAGCTGAAAGCCCTCACAGAGGCCTTTTATGTCTTTAAAGAGGTTCTCATATATACCAAAGGTTTGGGGTGGGGGGTGCTAATAGACACAGCCATTCATGTGAAGTAACTATGGACAGGTTTAAAAATACATAAACACAACCTTGAACATCTGAGACCGGGAGAGGTACTTTATGTGAATTATCCCGTGGCTGTTGCAACTTCAAACAACGCTCCTCTAGCTATTTTGAAAACATTATGTGAGGAGCAAAATAAGAAGTGAGTAAAAGATGAAAAGCTGTGATAATGGGTAGAAGAGAGAGTTACTCCGCCATTTGCCCAGTCTCACACAGAGCTGTCGTGACCCAACCATATTCCCCCTAGGTTCAGATATGGAAAAGCACTTAAGGTCCACGGGAAGCTTGCCTGGGACTGTGGAGAACCTTCTGGCAGACCCATTCTTTTATGCAGTTGGAAAGCACAAAGAAGAAGAAGAAAGCTTCTGGGATAAAGACCCCCAAGTCTACTTAGAGACATAGTCAGTCATTGCTTAAATGAATCCCCCATAGAAAACTAATACAGAACGCCAAGATCTCTGGTGATTAAAAGCTACAGGAGTGGGGTGTCTTGCATTGGAAGAAAAAGGGACTGCTTTCTCAAGGGAAAAAAATATTCCTCCCGTGGACTCGTGTATAATATCTGAAATGTGCCGTTTCTTGTGATGTGTACCGCTGGCCACACTCTCCCAGGTTTTTTAAATATCCGATTGAAAAAGCAGAACCCATGCAGTGAATTTTGATTAGAAACTCGTATCATGGCTCTCCTAATACCAAGCTGGTGTTTTCAAAGGGTACTGTAATTCCCAGCTGGAGAACTAAAATATTTCAAACAAAGGATATGATAAATTATAAAGCAGGCAAGAAATTATTCAATTAAAAAAGACGGTGTGAGCCGGGCGGTGGTGGCGCACGCCTTTAATCCCAGCACTTGGGAGGCAGAGGCAGGCGGATCTCTGTGAGTTCGAGGCCAGCCTGGTCTACAAAGCAAGTCCAGGACAGCCAGAGCTGTTATACAGAGAAACCCTGTCTCGAAAAACCAAAAAAAAAAAAAAAAAAGACGGTGTGAGCTATTTCCCAGTGGAACATATTAATAGCCCCCCCCAACTGATCCCTCCAGTAGCAAGGCAGGATGAAATCGAGCTTTTCCACGCAGTCCACAGCAACGCCATTGCCAGAGAACGGAGCTGGAGGAGGCAAATCAGAGCCCAGGAGGAGCAGGCACAGCAGTAACCAGGAGCATTGATTACACTCCAAATCAATGCGAGATGCTGACAGGGCACGGCAGTAGGAAAAGCCGTCAACCAAATTGCGTCTCCTGAGTCCTGCCCGTCAGTAGGTGTTACTATTCATACATGCAAATCAACAGGAACCGAGCACAGAACAGAGATTAGAGTGAGAAGGGGGATAGAACACCGCTGGACAAAAAAGACTTCAGCTCGGCCTTCGGATCAGAGTGGCAAGCATTATCATAAATATAAAAACCCTCAAATCCCCCATCCATTCAAGTTCACAGGTGCTTTGCTTTAGAAAAAAAATTTTTTTGAAAAGTGAACCTCAGATTCCTTTGCGTTAAAACTGCCTATGTCCTATTTTATAGTTGAACAACTCTTCTTTCAAGTTCTGGATAAGCCTCCTAAATCTCTACCTTGATTAGTCTAATTATGCAATGGGGGAATCTACTTAAAATCTAAGACCAATCTTGTCTTTGGCTCTGCATTCTGCGCCCACACATGTCATTATGCTGGTCTATGGGTCATAGCTCAGGCAAGCCTAGGACGCTTACCTCTGAGAGCAAGCAAATCTAAGAGCATATTGACATGTGGAATCGTTGCTCAGTGTCCTGGTGACATCAGCAGAGGAGACGACATAAGGAGACTCCTGCTGGTGTGAGGTTTTTTCCAGCATGGTGTCTGTGCTTGCTCTTCTTTAGAAGCTTTTTTTTTTTTAAGATGTGAAAACTGACTTTGTAATAACAGGCTTGTACGTATTCAGGACAGCTAAAAATGATTTACCAGCTCATGGAGACAATGTGAAATTCCATAACCAACATCAAAATAGAAATTCTCCTCACAGGGAAAATCTATGGTAGGGCAACGTGTGAATGTTCCAGGTGACCACTGGAAATGCCCATTGGAAAAGCAGGACCAGCCCGGGTAACTGTACAGTCATTACTTATTCCCGGTCACAAAACTCAATCAGAGACACAGCCGGACGATGTGTGTGTCATTCTCACACAGCTGAGTCTGTTTTCCACAAAAATGAGAAAAGAGACCTAAGCTGGATACAGGATGAGCTGCCTATTTGAGGGAAAAATCTTTTCTTTCCAACTCTATCAATGAAAGTTGCTTCACTGAAATATCTCTGCCAGCTGTGAGGTGTTGTTGGTTTACCCACGCTTTCCTACACACTGATTCGTTTACTCTCAACCTTCTATGAGCAGTTCCCCCCAACTAGAAGCACATTGTCACAACAAAGAGGAAAAAAGAAACCCTCTGGGTCCCTCAAGACGGTTCTGTGGGTAAAGGCACTTGTCCCCAAGCCTGGTGGCCTAAGTTCAATCCCTGGGGCACGCCATGATAGAAGGAAAGAAGTGATTCTTACAGATTGTCCTCTCGCCTACACTGGAGCACTTATGTCCAGCCACTTACGAGAACAATAATTAAACATGCAACAATTGCTGTCTGCTGCTTAGCCGTGGTATATGCTAATTATGTTTGCCCAGGATGCCAAATGTTCTCAACCTAAGCACTATCAGAACTCTCTTTAGAGCTGAAAATGGTGTCCTAAATAGCCAAAAGAAAGCTCTCGCGTTCCCAAAATTCAGAATTAGTCTTTGATCAAAACCAGATTGGTGGTGGTTTGAATAGGAATTGCCCCCATAGATTCAAGTGTTTGAATGTTTGGCTATACGGAGTGGCACTGCTAAGGGGTGTGTGGCCTTGTTGGAGGAAGTGTGTCGCTGTGAAGTCAGGCTTTGAGGTCTCCTGTGTTCAAGCTATATCCAGTGTGATACACAGTCTCCTTCTGATGCTTTTGGATCAAGATGTAGAACTCTCAGCTCTTTCTCCAACACCATGTCTACCTGCACGCTGCCATGTCCCACCATGGCGATAATGGACTAGACCTCTGAAACTGTAAGCCAGCTCCAATGAAATGTTTTCCTTTTTAAGAGTTTCCATGGTCATAGTGTCTCACAGCAGTAGAAACACTAACAAGACAGCATTATATGCAAGAGGAAGCTCTTAGCCCTCATATGACTGATGAACTGAGGGGGGGCTGGTATGTGGGGGCACCCCACACCAGAGGAATAGGAAAGGTGGGAGAGGGGGTAGAAGGTGAGAGGGTGGGACCAAGAAGGGGGTGCTGTGATGGAGAAGTAAGTTGAAGTAATAAATAAACATAATTTTAAAAAAGACAGCATTATATTTTTCTTTTAAAAACTGGAAGATGATCCACATCACCAAGGAAATAGGGTCCAGTCTAGCAGCCCATCTCCCCACATCTCATATCTTCAATCACATTTGTGTCCCAACATCAGTTCTAGAGATTAGACCACCTTCCATAGTAAAAGCAGAGAGTCTGTAAAATTATGTTTATTTGTTTACTTATTTTGTGTGCACATGGGGGAGCATCCCACAGTACACACCCCTGTCCAGGTTCCAGCAGTTCAACTCAGCTTGTCAGGCTTGGCAGCAAGTACCATAATCCACTGACTCATCGTGCCTACCCAAGCACAGAGCTTTTTAAAAACAAAGTTTGAAACAATCCAAGAAAAATAAATTATTTGAATTGGGATTCTGAGAGTTAAACAGAGAGCAAACAGACCAAAATTCCATCCCCAAACATCTATAGAAATGAAGCACCTCAAACCTGTCTCAACCACTCAACTCAAAATAAAATTCACTGTGTGATAGTACCTCTGGTCTCACTCATATCTGACATAAAAGATATTTAGATGGGATTTGATTCTTTAGACTTTGAAATTGATGCTGGAGTAAACTAAGATTTTGGGGAGTGTTGGATACATAAAAGACCAGTTATTAAACCTCCACTAATAAGAAAAGTATGCAAATACTACAAAGCCATTTTATATAAGGGCTTTAGTATTTGCATATAACCTACCCATCACATCCTCTTATATACTTTAAATCATATCTAGATTACTTATAACACCTAATGTAATTTATATAGTATTTAAGTTGTTGTTATATTGTGTTATTCAGAAAATTATGATAAGAGGCAAAATCTGCAATGCGTTCAGTATCTATGCAGCACTGAGAGACATAACTACATTTTCAAACTGTAGTTGATTGAATCTATGAATATAGAGACCGTGGATACAGAGGACCAACTGTATTTTGCATGAAAGAAAGACATTAATGGGTAGGAGCTAGAATCCAAGAGTGATATTCCAAGGTCTGAACATTCGTTTGTCCCCAAAATCCCTATGTTAAAGTCTTAACCTCTAATGTGATGGTTTTATGACATGAGGTCTTTGGAGCAATCCCATAAGGGCTGAGCCTCATCATGGACATTAATGCCCATACAAAAGAGTTCCCATAGGGCTAACTTATCTCTCCCCTCATGGGAAAACACAGCTAAAAGTACCTTTTACGATGGACAATATTTTAATTGACTGTCTCAAAACACTAATATAAATAATGTGTAGGTGGTAGGCAAATCACCCTGAACTGATCACTGTATTTATATGCATGTGTTTAAGGTCTATACTGTAGCTTATAAACATAGATAATTGTTGTGTCACTTACAATTACAAACTTTAGAAGGAAATTACTCTGCCAATCTATTTCCATGAAAAGATCATTTCTTTCACTCTTGTCGATTTACCCTATCACTGTAGCATTCTTTCTAGATCAATCTCAGCATTACCTTCACGCTCAAGTGAAAGTAGTTGCTTTTGTAAAGGATTTATTTTTCTTTCACACAATTAACATGCACTGTGGTTTGTTTTCAAGTATGTCCAAAATTATCTGATATGCTTATCTCTGCTGCAGCTCAGTTCCTCTCCCTGGAGTATGTACCTATATTTAATGACTGTTGTAGAGCCAATGAAGTCCTGAGTAAGTGTGTATCCTTGACATGAGCGTGGCCGTGTCACAGACCCCAACACCTCAGTTCCAAGGGTTTCCCTTCCCTTCCCTTCCTTTTCCCTGGGAGGCCTGCCCTTTGTGAGATAAGGGATGGGACTGAGAAGAGAGGAGGGAGGAGAAACTGTGGTTGGGATGTAATATACGAGAGAAAAAATTAATAAAAAATAAAAAACAAACTAGAAAAAAGTAGGGAGGAAAAAAGGGAAGTTAGTAGAGAAGAAGCAAGGAAGGAAGGAAAGAGGAAGAGAAGAAGGGAGAAAGGTTGGAAGGAAAGAGGAAGGGAGGTAGGGAGGTTGGAAGGAAGAAAAGGAAGGAAGGAAGGAAGGAAGGAAGGAAGGAAGGAAGGAAGGAAG
>CAJQZJ010001333.1:481201-493929 GCA_907164525.1 Lophiomys imhausi
AAGGAAGGAAGGAAGGAAGGAAGGAAGGAAGGAAGGAAGGAAGGAAGGAAGGAAGAACAAATGCATGAGAGATCCCTCAGTTTTTAGTCCCGCTGTTGTCACATTTCAAGGGAGTGGTACACATCAGCACTCAGCACTTTTGACAAGAAGCAAAAGCCAAATGTTGGGGCCATTGGATAGCCTGGCTTCGAATCCTGGTTTATCCATTTCTCAGGTTTGTGACACTTAGAGAACAAGATTATACATATGTTCCTGGGAACATGAAACCACTTAATTTCTTTAAGCTTCAGGGTCCCAGGCCCCCAACTCCAAAGATTATAGGGATGTTAGATGAGGCAATCTATGTGAAGCACCAAGCAGTGTCTGGCCTACTGCCTGCGCTTGAGAGATATTGGTGGCTACTGATTTATTGTGACCACATGATTACATGAACAGCAAAGAGTTCTTTCTTTAGCATCTGGGAACCAAGGAACCCATTATCCTGTTCTCCATGCTTCCCTATTTGCAGCCTCCTATATAGTTGTCTACTTACTGGATTTTAGTGGGATTATTCCTTTTGCTGAGGAATGCCTTGGAGCCCAGTGGGGTCTAGCCAGGCAGACAACAGGTAGACAAGAACTGTGGGTACAGCTAGTACCACTCCTGGTGAAGATCTGACTCCAGGTGAAAGAGAGGCAGAAGCCTGGCCAAATGTGCTTCTACTACAGGGCAGCTGTGCACTCAGCAGGCCACCAGGGTGTCTCTGAGCCAAAGTCATGGATCATTGAAGCACCACAGCTCCCAGAAAGATCAGACCTTAGTGTTCCTCCCCATTTAATCATGTCTGGGAGCAGCCTCTGGGGTGCCCTTGGCAGAAATGTGTTGGGTTACAAGGCTCAGCAGCTGGCAACTTCTGCAGAGTATGTTTCCTATAGTCAGATACCTTGTAAGGGAATCCTTCCATATAAGGAGGCCAGGAGTTGATTTTTCAAAAAAGTCTTGTCTCCTACTGAGAAAGAACCAATCTTATAGCAACAATATTAAGCATGTTAGCTCTCCGGACCAACTAACAAACTAACAGAAAGCCACCAGAATTTGCCTACGATACCCACAAAACCCAGAAGGACACAACAAACCAAGAAGCCTTTCTTGGTCCTTAGTAGTAGTTTATCTAGCTCTTGTCCAGGATTCCCACATGGAATATGAGATCTCAAACAGGAAAGGTACCGTGAAAGGAGTCCATGTCCTCTTTCCCCTCTCTCCTTTAGAAGCAACAAACCACGGAGGAGGAGGTCATGATCCTGGAGGGTCTCAGACCACAGTAATTAAGACTAAAGCAGGTTACCAGGGATGGGTGATGAAAATAAGCCAGGGAAGTTGAAAAAGAAATTCCGTTTGCAACTTTACCAGGCGTCTACTTAGATCTGGGGGAGAAGATGACTGTGTCTACCATGGTGGCCTTAACCCACATTGCACTTTCTGAAAACAGCTGACTCTCTTGAGTTTCTTCTGGTCCTCAGGTCAAGGAAAGAGGATCTGTGTTCCATTGACTCTAAATGAAGGCTCATTTTCTACAAAAAGAGGAGGGTGAGGGAGAGACTGAAGAGCCCTCTATCAAGGTTGTAAGAAAGCTATTTACTGGAAAATAGTTACTTTTAGCTCCCCAACTGAGATTCATCATGAGATTCCATGGGTTCCTGGTAAGAACTACGTATGGCTCAAGAGGTTAACAGAATCTAAAGGGGTAAAAGAAGCAGACTACTGCCTTCAAAGAACATATCTGCAGTCTTTGTTCACTTAAAACGCACTGAAGAAGTTTGTCATTATGGGTTGCAATGTTTCTACATTGTAACAGGACCATATAGAACATTCTGAGATTCAATATGTTTGGGCATGCAAAAATGAAGTAAGTATCCTACCTGTGGAATAAAATAAAACAGTTTAGTCTAGCCTGGGGTCATCAATGGTTCAGTCAATAAAATGGTTTCCATGTATGATGACCTGAGATCAATCCTTGACACCTAGGTAAAAGCCAAAATATAGAGGTGCTCACTGGTAACCCCAGTGCTGGAGGTCAGGGGCAGAGACAGAAGGATCCCAGGAGTTCATTGGCCAACCAGCCTAGACAAAATTGATAGACTCCAGGTTCAGTGAGTGACCATGTCTCAAAAAAAACATATGGTTAAATATGATGGAGGAAGACACCTGACATCCACTTCTGGCATCTACATGTGCATATGGGTATATGTACATGCATGTACATATACCCATATGCACATGTGCACACACCCACATGGAGACACACACATACAAAAAGTACATAAACTGTATTACTGCAAACAGAAGAGAAAGTTGGAGATGAATTATTGTGCTACCTCAACATTATTATTTCTTCTTTAAAGATAAGGTTTTACATGTAGGTAAACAGAGAGCCAGGCATTATATATAAAGAGACTGATTTCTTCAACAAGCGTCCATAGAAATTTGTCTAGGGTATATTTTTCCATAACCGGTAAGGTTGTTCTTGTTTCACATTTATTCCTGGAACCCAAGAGATATGTAACACTTAGAGCAGGAATTATTTATCCCGTGTATTTGTTAGGTTTGAATATTCATCTGTTCTTGAATAGAAGACTGATTGTGACATTGAAATCTTGTATAATTTTTTTTTTCAAATAACTTAGCTGGCTCATGCACTCAGCACAGCATCTGAGCGGCAGTAACCCGTGGCTCCCGACCTTGCCTCCTGCTGCAGTCCAGGTAGAAGAGCTGCGTCAGCAGTCTGTCCCAGCCTAGATGCGTCAAACTCACACTAAAACTCTCCAGAAGGCCATGGAATGCTTGAGCCCAGCAGTCAGGCCGCCTCTCACCTCTCACACAAAATAGCTTGGGGAGAGGAAAAAATTCACAAGACGCTTGCAGTGCGCCTCGCTTTGCTCTACGCTTTTACTCAACCTCGTCATTTTGTTTCCGTTATTGTCCGCATAAGGAGCCATTTTAGATATTTTTTCCAACCACTCCTCATCAAGCTAAAGAACAACAGATTTACTATATATCTGCTTTCATACCATGTGAACATCAGCACTTTGCTCATAAATCTAAAATCTCTCTTTTTTTTTTTTTTGCCTCTTAGTACCCAGTTTTTCCACCCTTCAGGGCACTATAACCCTCACTGAAAATATTGCATCATCCACATTATATGTATTTAACTTGATTCAAGAGACAATGTGACAATTTAAACATCGTTCTGAACAAGACTACCTTGGTCGAATTCAATTCCAAGCAGTATCATTTCTTACAAATTTGATAACGGACAATTAATGTGACTGTCCCTCCATTTTCTCATCTATAAATGGGGATAAGAATAGTGATAATTATCCTACAAGGGCACTGTGACAGTTAAATCAATTAATATATTGTGTTTAAAATAATTCTTTGTATATAGGAATCACTATACAATGGGCTGCTGTTTTATTACCAACACCCCCCCCAAAAAAAAACCATTAAACTAAGTATTAGAAAGTGCATTTTTATCAATGAAAAACTTTATTTCTTTTTTTTCATTAATTAATTTATTTATTTACTTGACATCCCTATCAGAGCTTCCTCTTCCTTCTCTCCTCCTAGTCCCTCCCTCTCATCTCACCTGCCCACAGCTCCCCCTCCTGTTCTCCTCAGAGAAGGGAGACCTCCCAAGTATATGAACCCATCCTGATATATTGCAGTAAGACTAAGTGTATCTTCCCCTGTTGAGGCTAGACAAGGCCCCCTAGTTAGAGGAAAGGGATCCAAAGACAAGCAATGTAGTTAAAAAAAAAAAAACAGGCCCCGCTCCTGCTGTTATGGGTACCACATGAAGACCAAGCTGTACATCTGTTACATATGTGTAAGGGACCTAGGTCCATCCCATGCATGTCCTCTGGTTGGCAGCTCAGTCTCAGGGGGTTCCTATGGGCCCAGGTCAGTTGATTCTGTTTTCATATGGTGTCCGTGATCTCTCTGGCTCCTTCAATCCTTCCTCCTCCTCTTCCACAAGATTCCCTGAATTTCCCCTAAGGTTTGACTGTGGGTCTCTGCATCTGTGTCTATCAGTCGCTAGGTAAAGCCTCTCAGATAACAGTTATGGTAGGCTCCTGTCTGCAAGTATATATCATGAGGTATGGGCGCTCTCTCATAGCATGGGACCCGAGCTGGCCCAATCATAGGTTGGCCATTCCCTCACTTTCTGCTCCATCTTTATCCCTGCACATCTTATTGGCAGGAAAAATTGTGGGTTGAAGGTTTTGTGGCTTGGTTGGTGTCCCCATCCCTCCATTGGAAATCTTGCTTGGTTACAGGAGGTGGCCAATTCAGGTTCCATATCCCCTTTGCTAGGAGTCTTAGCTAGGGTCACCCTCATAGATTCCTGGGAGTTTCCATTCTCCTACGTTTTTAGCTTATCTCAGAGATGCCCCCCACACACCAATTCCAGTAGTGTCTCCCAGTCTCTCTCCTGCAATCCTCCCCATACTTGATCCCTCCTGTTCTCCTCCCCACCTCCTCTCCCACCCAGTTCCCTCCCTAAATCTGCCCCCATCTCTATTCTATTTCCCCTTCTCAGTGAAACTGAAGCATCCTCCCTTGAGTCTTCCTTATTAATTAGCTTCTTTGAGACTGTAGATTGTATCATGGTTATCCTGTACTTTATGGCTAATATCCACTTATAAGTCAGTACATACCATGTGTGTCTTTCTGGGTCTGGGTTATCTCACTCAGGATGATATTTTCTAGTTCTATACATTTGCCCGAAAATTTCATGATATCATTGTTTTTAATAGCTAAGTAATATTCCATTGTGTAAATGTACCACATTTTCTTTATCCATTCTTTGGTTGAGGGACAATTAGGGTGTTTCCAGTTTCTGGCAACTATGAATAAAGTTGCTATGAACACAGTTAAGCAAGTGTCCTTGTGGTATGGTGGAGTGAGTATCTTTTGGGTATATTCCCCGGAGGGTCTTGAGGTAGAACTGTTCTCAATTTTCTGAGAAACTGCCAGGTTAATTTCCAAAGTGGTTGTATAAGTTTGCACTCCCACCAACAATAGAGGAATGTTCATCCTTGCCAGTATGAGCTGTCACTTGAGTTTTTTATCTTAGTCATTCTGACAGGTGTAAGATAGAATCACAGAGTCATTTGATTTGCATTTGCCTGATTACTAAGGATGTTAAATCTTTAAGAGCTGCTGGGCCACTAGAGATTCCTCTGTCAAGGATTCTGTTTAACTCTGTATCCCACTTTTTTGATTGGATTATTTGGTTCGTTGGTTTAATTTTTTGAGTTCTTTATTTTGTCTATCAGCCCTCTATCAAATGTAGGATTAGTGAAGATATGTTCCCATTCTGTTGACTGCTGTTTTGTCCTATTGATGGTATCCTTTGACTTACAGAAGCTTATCAGTTTCATGAGATCCCATTTATTGTTTATCTTGATGCCTGAGCTGTTGATGGTCTGATCAGGAAATTGTCTCCTGTGCCAATGTGTTCAAGGCTATTCCCCTCTTTCTCTTCTATTAGATTTAGTGTATTTGGTTTTATGTTAAGGTCTTCAATTCACTTGTACTTGACTTTTGTTCAGAGTGATAGATATGGGTCTGTTTGCATTCTTCTACATGCAGACATTCAGTTAGACCAGCATCATTTGTTGAAGATACATTCTTTTTTCTATTGTATAGTTTTTGGCTTCTTTGTAAAAAAAAAAAAAAAAAAAAAAATCAAATTTGCATAGTTGTGTGAATTTACTTCTACACTCAATTTTAAGTTGTTTCTTCTTTATGTCAATACTATGCAGATTCTATTACTATTGTTCTGTAGTACAGCTTTGGATCAGAGATGGTGATACCTCCAGAACTTCTTTTTTTGTGTAGGATTGTTTTAGCTATCCTGGGTTTTTTGTTTTTCCATATAAAGTTGAGAATAGTTCTTTAAAGATCTGTAAAGAATTGTGTTGGAATTTTGATGGGAATCACTTTAAATATATAAATTGCTTTTGGTAAGATGGCCATTATTACTATGTTAATCTTGTTGATCAGAGAGCATAATAGATCTTTCCATCTTCTGATATCTTCTTCAATTTCTTTCTTCAAAGACTTGAAGTTCTTGTCATACAAGTCTTTCATTGCTTATCTTGAGTTACACCAAGATATTTTATGTTATTTGTGGCTATTGTGAAGGGCGTTGTTTCCCTAATTTCTTTCTCAGTCCATTTATCATTTGTATATAGGAGGGCTACTTTTGTTTTTAAGTTAATTTTTTTTTTTTTTTGGTTTTTCAAGACAAGGTTTCTCTGTGTAGCCCTGGCTGTCCTGTACTCACTTTGTAGACCAGGCGGGCCTCGAACTCACAAAGATCCGCCTGCCTCTGCCTCCCAAGTGCTGGGATTAAAGGCGTGCGCCACCACCGCCCGGCTTAAGTTAATTTTTTTATCCAGCCACCTTGCTGAAGGAGTTTATCAGCTGTAGGAGTTCTCTGGTGGAATTTTTGGGGTCACTTATGTATACTATCATATCATCTGCAAATAGGGATATTTTGACTTCTTCCTTTCCAATTTGTGTCCCCTTGATCTCCTTTAGTTGTCTATTGCTCTAGCTAGAACTTCAATACTATATTGAAGATATATGGAAAGGGAGCCTTGTCTTGTCCCTATTTTAGTGGAATTGCTTTGTTTCCATTTAATTTGATGTTGGCTACCAGCTTGCTGTATATTGCCTTTATTGTCTTTAGGTATGCACCTTGTATCCCTCCCTGATCTCTTCAATACCTTTATCATTAAGGAGCACTGGACTTTGCCAAAGGCTTTTTCAGCATCTAATGAGCTTATTATGAGGTGGGTTTTTTTTTTTTTAGTTTGTTTATATGGTGGATTACACTGATAGATTTTCATGTGTTGAATTATCCCTGCATCTCTGGGATGAAGCCTACTTGATCATGGTG
The DNA here is from genome assembly GCA_907164525.1 of Lophiomys imhausi. NCBI lineage: Eukaryota > Metazoa > Chordata > Mammalia > Rodentia > Muridae > Lophiomys > Lophiomys imhausi. The sequence goes on from CAJQZJ010001333.1 coordinate 488,151, forward strand.
GATGATATTTTTGATGTGTTCTTGGATTCAGTTTTTGAGTGTTTGATTGAGTATTTTTGCATCAATGTTCATAAGGGAAATTGGTCTGAAATTCTCTTTCTTAGTTGATTCTTAATGTGATTTAAGTATCATAGTGACTGTGGCCTCATAGAATGAGTTTGGCAATGTTCCTTCTGTTTCTACTTTGTGGAAGAGTTTGAGGAGTATTAGTATTAGCTCTTCTTTGAAAGTCTGGTAGAACCAGACTCTCCATCTGGCCCTGGGTTTTTCTTGGTTGGGAGAATTTTAATGACAATTTCTATTTCCTTAGGGTTTATAGGTCTATTTAAACTGTTTACTTAATCATGATATAACTTTGGTAAGTGGTATCTATCAAGAAAATTGCCCATTTCATTTAGATTTTCCAGTTTTGTGGCATACAGGTTTTTGAGGTAAGACCTAATGATACTTTGGATTTCCTCGGTGTCTGCTCTTATGTCCCCCTTTTCATTTCTGATTTTCTTAATTTTGATACCCACTCTCTGTCTTTTCATTAGTATGGCTAAGGGTTTGTCTTCTTGTTGATTTTCTCAAAGAACCAGTTCTTGGCTTCATTGATTCTTTATATTGTTATCTTTCTTTCTAATTGCTTGGTTAGAGAACTTCAGACCAATCTCCCTCATGAACATAGAGGGATATTGGTCTGAAGTTCTCTTTCTTTGTTGGGTCTTTGTGTGGTTTAGGAATCAGTGTGACTGTGGCCTCATAGAATGAGTTTGGCAATGTTCTTTCAGATTCTATTTTGTGAAAGAGTTTGAAAAGTATTGGTGTTGGCTCCTCTTTGAAGGTCCAGTAGAATTCCATGCTAAAGCCATCTGGCCCTGGGCTTTTTTTGGTTGGGAGATTTTTAATGACTGTTTCTATTTCCTTGGGGGTTATAGGGATGTTTAATCTGTTTATCTGATTTTGATTTAGCTTCGGTAGGTGGAATCTATCAAGAAAATTGTCCATTTCACTTAAGTTTTCAGATTTGGTAGAGTATAGATTTTTAAAGTAGGATCCAAATATTCTCTGGATTTCCTCAATGTCTGTTGTTGTTTCTCCCTTTTCATTTCTGATTTTATTGATCTGTATTTTCTCCCTCTGTCTTTTAGTTAGTTTGGCTAAGGGTCTGTCTATTTTGTTGATTTTCTCAAAGAACCAACTCTTGGTTTCATTGATTCTTTGTATAGTTCTTTTTGTTTCTAAGTTGTTGATTTCAGCCCTAAGTTTGATGATCTCCTGCCTTCTGCTCCTCTTGGGAGTGTTTGCTTCTTTTTTTTCCAATTCACCCAGTTTAGCTGTTAATTCGCTAATATGAGCTGTCACAATTTTCTTTTTGAAGGCACTTAGTGCTATGAACTTTCCTCGTAGCACAGCTTTCATTGTGTCCCATAGGTTTGGGTATGTTGTGTCTTCATTTTCGTTGGATTTTAAGAAGTCTTTGATTTCCTTCTTTATTTCTTCCCTGACCTAGTGGTCCTCTAGTGAAGAGTTGTTCAATTTCCATGTGAGTGTAGATTTTCTGTTGATTCTTTTGCTATTGAAGTCCAGCTTTATTCCATGGTGGTCTGATAAGATACAAGGGGTTATTTCAATTTTCTTGTATCTGTTGAGATTATCTTTGTGTCCAACTATATGGTCGATTTTGGAGAAGGTTCCGTGAGGTGCTGAGAAGAAGGTGTATTCTTTTGTGTTTGGGTGAAACGTTCTGTAGATATCTGTTAGGTCCATTTGGTTCATGATCTCTGTTAGATTCATTATTTCTCTGTTTGGCTTCTGTCTTGATGATCTGTCCATAGTTGTGAGTGGGGTGTTGAAGTCTCCCACTATTAAAGTGTTTGGATCAATGCGTGATTTAAGTTTTAGAAGCGTTTCTTTTATAAATGTAGGTGCCTTTGTATTTGGGGCATAGATGTTCAATATTGAGATGTCCTCTTGGTGGATATTTCTTTTAACGAGTATGTAATGCCCTTCTCTGTCTTTTTTTATTAACTTCAATTGGAAGTCTATTTTGTTTGATATTAGGGTGACTACTCCAGCTTGTTTCCTGGGTCCATTTGCTTGGAAACCCTTTTCCCAGCCCTTTATTCTGAGATAGTTTTATCTTCAATAGTGAGATGTGTTTCTTGCATACAGCAAAAAGATGGGTCTTGTTTACGGATCCAGTCTGTAAGTCTGTGTCTTTTTATTGGCGAGTTGAGTCCATTGATGTTGATGGATATTAGTGACCAGGGGTTGTTATTTCCCATTATTTTGGTATATCTGGTCATCTTGTGTTTCTTTTTGTTTAGTTGCTGTGGAAGTTTCTATTTCCTCTGTTTTTTTGGGTGTAGTTATCTTCTCTGGATTGGAATTTTCCTTCTAGGATCTTCTGTAGGGCTGGGTTTGTGGGGAGATATTGTTTGAATTTGATTTTGTCATGGAATATCTTATTTTCTCCATCTATGTTGATAGAGAGTTTTGCTGGGTATAGTAGTCTGGCTGGGCACCTCTGTTCTCTCAGGGCTTGTAGGACATCTGTCCAGGCCCTTCTAGCTTTTAAAGTTTCTGAGGAGAAGTCAGGTGTGATTCTGATGGGTCTGCCATTGTATGTGACTTGGCCTTTTTCTCTTACAGCTTTTAATATCCTTTCTTTGTTCTCTATATTTGGAGTTTCTATTATTATGTGGTGAGAGGAGTTTCTTTTCTGATCTAATCTGTTTGGTGTTCTGTAAGCCTCTTGGATTTTTACTGGCATCTCTTTCTTTAGGTTTGGGAAGTTTTCTTCTATGATTTTGTTGAAGATATTTCCTGGACCTTGGAGTCGGGAGTCTTCTCTTTCCTCTATGCCTATAATTCTTAGGTTCCGTCTTTTCATTGAGTCCTTGATTTCTTGGATTTTGTGGATGAGAGATTTTTTTTTTTAGCTTTCTCATTTTCTTTGGATGTTGTATTGATTTCTTCCATCGAATCTTCCATGCCTGAGATCCTGTCTTCCATCTCTTGAATCCTATTTTTGGTACTCAAATCCATAGTTCCTGTTCTCTTCCCTTGATTCTCTATTTCCATTTTTAACTCTGACTGTGTCTCTTTATTGTTTCCATTTCCATTTTCATTTCTTGAGTGATGTTATTTGTTTTGTACATTTCCTGCTCCAGTTTGCTTGTCTTTGCCTGGAAGTCTTCCATTGCCCTCTCTTTTTCTTGTTCAAGTTGACTCAACTTGTTCTGAAGTGCTCTAATGGTGTTTTCCATCACTTTCGTATGTGCAATTGTGGCTTCTTTTTTTTTTTTTTTTTTTTTTTTGGTTTTTCGAGACAGGGTTTCTCTATGTAACAGCCCTGGCTGTCCTGGACTCGCTTTGTAGACCAGGCTGGCCTCGAACTCACAGAGATCCGCCTGCCTCTGCCTCCCGAGTGCTGGGACTGAAGGCATGCGCCACCACCGCCCGGCTGCAATTGTGGCTTCTTTGAATTCCTTCATAGATTTAAGTTCTTCTTGAAGGGTCTCTATCACTTTCCATAATGTAGAATTGTCATCGTTTTCATGTGTTTCAGCTATGATGAGGTGGCTCGGGCTGGATGGGATAGCGTTGCTTTCTTTTGTTGGAGTCATTTCACTCTGTTTTCTGTTTTTGTTTTTTTGTTTGTTTGTTTGTTTGTTTGTTTGTCTGGGGCCTCTGGCCATGTGGAATTTTTTAGCTGTCTTCTGGACTTGGGTCCAAAGGGGGTGCTTTGGTGTAGGACTCAATTTGCCTTACTCCACCCCTATAAAGTGAGTCATTCAGTCCCGCCTCCTAGGTGGAGACCTAACTAGTCCAGGTGGTGCAGCTGTGTACAAGTAAGCTCTGGTTCCCCACCGGGAGGGCCAGTACTAGTACAAAAGTCCGATATATGACAGTTTCAAATATCTCGCAGTTTGCCTGGGGTTGGTTCCTGTGGTAGGTAAATCTGTCCTTCACCTCCAATAGCCTTGCCATTCCCGTGGCTTGGAAACTGGCCAGTGACGTCACAGCAGTGGGTTGCCAGCAGTGGGTTGCGATCTGCAATCTGAAGGCACTTTTCAGCCGAGCTGTGTTCACTTGCAAGGGTCGCAACCTTACGCCAGATAGCTGGATCATCTGTGAGAGACCTGGGGGTGCCCAGCAGGGTGAGGATTATCTCTGCGTGGGATCTGAATCTGCCCGCAGGGTATTAGATTGGAACTTACCCGGAGTCTCTCCTGGTGGGGGTTGGGGGGAATCCTGATTCCCAGGTCCAGCGGCTTCCTTGCGTGTCCGAGAGTGGGAAGGAGCATCCTGCCCAGGGACTCTCAGTGGTCCCTGGGTAGTTGGGTGAGATTTAGAAGGGGTGGAGCCATTTGTACAGCGTCCTGCAACACTCGCCGCCCTGTGACTGTTAACCCCAAAATCAAAATACGTTCGCGCAGGCTGCTGCCATCTTGGATCCCCCCTCTCCAATTTCTTTATGAGGGCACTTAGTGCTATGAACATTTCTCTTAGCACTGCTTTCATACTGACCCATAAGTCTGGGAATGTTGTGCCTTCATTTTCATTGAATTCTAGGAAGTCTTTAATTTCTTTATTTCTTCCTTGACCCAGTGGTCATTGAGTAGACAGTTGTTCAGTTTCCAAGAGTTTGTAGACTTTCTGTTGTTTCTGTTGAAATTCATCTTTAATCCTTGGTGATCTTATAGGATACAGGGGTTATTTCAATTTTCTTGTATCTGTTGAGGATTGCTTTGTGACTAAGTATATGGTCAGTTTTGGAAAAGGTTCCATGAGGTGCTGAGAAGAAAATATATTCTTTTGTGTTTGGGTGAAATGTTCTGTAGATACCTGTTAGGTCTGTTTGATTTGTAAACTCAGTTAGTTTCATTATTTCTCTTTTTAGTTTCTGTCTGAATAGCCTGTCCATTGGTGAAAGTATTGTGGGGCTGGGGAGCTAAGCAAATAGGGGAGCCAGCCTAGAGGAAGAGTGAGGTCGAGGTGAGTCCGAACCCTGAAAAATCTAATCTTGAGACTGACAGAAGTAGGACCATTCCCTCCCTGTTCTAGGCCTGATTGTTCTGGCACATATAGTCTTATGGCCCCTACCTCTGCCGTCCTTGAAGTGGTCACATAGCCTGGTGACCAGGTTACAGGTAAACTTCCTCTCTCTTTATAATGCCATGTCCAGCAAACTCCTCTTCCTGCAAATAAGGCATTCCTAGCACCTTGGCCCCACCAATGATGTACATTCACTCCAAAAGCCTCTACCCACTACCCAAAGGTTTCAATAGCATTCATCCCCCTAAATTAAATGAACTTTCTCCCTGAAGCCTACCTCTCTAAAAGTCTATTTCTTACACATTTACTGACTGAGGTCTCCTCATCCCAGCCATTCCTGCCTCCCACTTCCTTGCTTCAGAATCTGCCAAGGTCATCAGCCAACCTCCTAAATGGCAAGAGTGGGATGTTGAAGTCTCTCACTATTAATCTGTGGGGTTCAATGTGGGATTTAAGTTTTAGTAATGTTTCTTATACTAATGTGGGTGTCCTTGCATTTGGGGGATAAATATTCAGAACTGAGAACTCATCTTGGTGGATTTTTTCCTTTGACGAGTATGAAGTGTCCTTCCCCATCTCTTTTAATTAATTGTCTTTTTAATGAGGAATTGAGTTCATTGATGTTGAGAGATGTTAATCACCAATGATCATTAGTTCCTGTTGTTATGATGTTGGTGGTGGTAGTATGTGTGTGTGTGTGTGTGTGTGTGTGTGTGTGTGTGTGTGTGTGTGT
>CAJQZJ010001333.1:517459-552319 GCA_907164525.1 Lophiomys imhausi
AAAAACATCTTCTTAGATCCAGAACACCCTCTTGATTCCTAAACAACTCAAAATTTAACTATGAGACTCTAGCTATCTATTCTTCAACCACCTCAGACACCTGAGAGGGATAAATATATATGATTATACAGGAAGTACAGGCCCAGCAGCTTCCAAAACTAAGAAATGGCATACCAGTGGCTGCCTGGACAGCTCCCATTTTCTCTCCATACACTACAGCATCAATCTTCAGCCATTTGGCCCTGTTTCTCTGATAGACAGTGATTGTAGAATAGGGGTTCTGAAGGACTTACCTACCCTGTCTTGGCAGAGCTAGGCTGTCGACTTACCTGCTTCCAAGTTTTGTCCTTTTTGGACAGCATTTTGTCTACAGTTGAAGCAAGGGGGTTTTCTTGACAAGAGATAGGCTTGCCACTAATTCAATCATCTCCCACTGGAGATTCTTTGATGCTCATCTTCTACTTGGAGTAGAATAGGGGGTGCTATCAGGAGCTGACGTGTCTCAATATCAAAAAAATCTTAAGTTAAGAAAACATCTTTGAATGCCAGATAATAAATTTCTATACTTTATGTTACACAATGTTTTCATTGGGTAACTAGTGATACCAAAATACCTAAGACCAGATGATTTATAAAGAATAGAAGTTTGATTCATGGTTCAAGAGGCTAGGATTCCCAAGAGCATGGAGACAGTAAAAGAACCTCTGGGGTATCACCATCTCTGACTTCAAGTTGTACTACAAAGAAATAGAATTTTTAAAAAAAACCTGTTTGGTATTGGTGTAAAAACAGACAGGTTGACCAATGGAATTGAACTGAAGACCCAGAAATAAACCCAAACACCTATGGACACGATTTTTGACAAAGATGCCAAAATCGTACAATGGAAAAAAGATAGCATCTTCAACAAATGGTGTCTACAAATTGGATGTCTACATGTAAAAGAATGCAAATATATCCATATTTATCACACTGCACAAAAGTCAAGTCCAAGAGGATCAAAGACCTCAACATAAAACTGGATACACTGGTGAGAACCCTCTTGCTGTTTTATAACATAACAGAAGGTGACAAGGCAAGCAAGCCAGATTGAGTTCGTCTTTCTCATCATGCTCTACACACATGACTTCATCTAATCCTAAATACCCCAAAGGTTCTGCCTCCAAATACTATTAACACATCATTATGCTTGTGACACATGAACTTTTTGGGGGAACATGTTCAAACCATATAGCACCTATTCTTGACTGTTCTATTACAACAGAAGAAAGTGGACTTCTCAGTCATTGAACTTGAATCCATGGTTTCCTTCCATGGCAGTTTAAAATGGACTATTAACTTCATACTTCTGCTGGGCTCTTTCTGTGAAAATGCATATATCCTACAGACAACAAAAATAGAGGAAAAAAAGAATATTAATCTTTTTTTCCTAGTTCAATACCAGAGATTTTTTAAGTAGGAGAATGAAACTCCAAATACCAAATAAAAATGACATGAGATTCTTTATCTGAGAGTTTAAGTCCAGAAATAATCCCAGGGTCCTCACTTGACTTGATACTAGTAGTCTCTGGGATGTGTGCTTAACTTCAACAGAAAGATTCAAGATTCTGGAAGCAGTATATTAAGGTAGGTGAACCTAGAATAATATACTACCTAAAAGCACAGCCTCTAAATCCTTTCATTCTCCACTTGCTAACAACTGTTTAATATTTGATATCTCACTTACCATATCAATAAAATGGAGATCACAATGGGATCTGTCTTGTAGCATTGTTTGAAGGTAAATGCCCTGCTCGAGGTCTCTGGTTTATAAAGTTATAGGAGAATTCATGTGAAATGTGACTTTTATTAAAAAGAGGAGGTAATGGAGCTGAAAGGAAAACCTCAGTATCCTCACCAGACATGAAGTTTCTCCAGAAGGATGAGAGAAAGAAGGAAAACAAAATAGGATGCTTCCAATGAAATTCTGAAAGACATACAGGCATGCCCACTATTTGAGCGCAATCCAAATGTCAATTAAAACAAATAAACAAACAATTAAACTCAATAAAGTCTTGTAAGCATGTGACACACTCACCCTCCAAGTCTAAGAGGTTAGCAAGGGAAGTAAAAAGCTGATGAACTGTAACAATAAAGCATTCCTGTCTAACCCTGCATATCCCAGGAATCCGTGAGCTGTGATTGACACGAGATCTGACATAGATTTCAATAGAATATTGCTCTAAATGGATAAATGCAACTGGATCATTCATATAGGCAGGTAATTGAAAATAGTCAAGTCATACTCACCAGCTAGCCTTGCCCTACTGCAATTATAGCTCTCTGAAGAGGTGGGTGGGCACCAATCTTCATCCTTGCCACAAATGCTTGAGGATCTCGTTTCCTTCATGCTTTCCACTAACAAGACCTCTCTCAAAACTGAATTGTTAAAATAATAGTCTTTTTATTTTAACAAAATAAAGGAGGAAGCATGAATCTCTCAGAGAAGGGAAAATAGAATAGATATTACAGCTGGACTTGGGGCAGATAGAGAAGGAAACAAGAAGGATCAAGTTGTGGGCAGGATGGAGGGAGAGAGTATTGGGAGAGACAATTGGAATTGGGGAGCAATTTGGGGCAAGATAAAAATCTAGTGCAATGGAAACTCCCAGGAATCTATTAGGGTGAGCCCAGCTAAGACTCCTAGTAATGGGGGATATGGAGCCTGAACTGGCCATCTCCTGTAAGCAGGCAAGACTTCCAACAGAGGGATTGGGACACCAACCCAGCAACAAAACCTTTGACCTACAATTTGTCCTGCCTACAAGATGTGCTGGGGGAAAGGTGGCACAGAAGTTGTGGGAGTGGCTAGCCAATGACTAGGCCAGCTTGAAACCCATGCCATGAGAGGGAGCCCACCTCTGACACTGCCTAGAGGACTAAAAGTCAGAGGCAGAATGGCCCAGAGACCTAGGATAGAACCAAACATGCCCAGAAAAAAAAGTAAAGAAGTAATTCCTCATGATATTCTGCTATACTAATAGACAGGATCCTGCAATAACCACTATCAGAGAGGCTCCATCCAGCAACTGTTGGAAACACAGATTCAGAAACCCACAGCCAAACTCATTCAGTGAGTCCCGTGGGAAAAGGGGAGGAAGGATTGTAGGAGCGAGAAGGTTCAAGGACACCACAAGAAAACCTACAGAATCAACAAACGTGGACTCATAGGAGCTCTCTGAGACTAAACCAACAATTAGGGAGCCTACATGGGTCTCGCCTGGGCCCTCTGCATACATGTTATAGTTGTGTAGCTTGGTGGGGTTTTTTGGTTTCGTTTGGTTTGGTTTTTTGTGGGACTCCTAGCAGTGAGAGTGGGAGTTGTTTCTGATGCTTTTGCCTGCCTTTGGAACACTTGTCCTCCTACTGGGTTGTTTTATTCGGCCTTGATATGAGAGGAGATGCCTAGTCTTATTGTAACTTGATATGCCATATTTGGTAGATATCCCTGGGAGACCTACCTTATTCTACAGGGAAACAGAAGAGGAGTGGGTAGGGAGGGAGGGGAAAGATAAGGGGGGAAACTGGAAAGAGGGGGGAGGCTGCAATCAGGATATAATATATGAGAAAATAAATTAATAAAAACAAGAATAAGAATAGTCCAAATGATGGACAACATGGTACCAGTGGTGCCATTCATGTGAATAAATGGCTGATGAATAATGTAAGTAAATACTGATGAATAAACTCAACCATTTCTGAGTAAATATGAAGATGATTTATCAGTCATAGTGAGTGATAAAGCCTATCAGATGCCAAATAATGCAGGCATGCTTCCTCAAGAGATGGACTTGAAGACATCTAAACACAACAGGATATGCTCCTCCATAGGGTGGAGAAGATTGGGTCTTACTCCAGCAACACATCAGGTAACTTGAGTAGGTAATTTTAATTTTCTAGACCTTTAGGGTCTAATTTCTAAAATGAAGTAGTGGGACAAGGTCATCAGTAAAATTCTATTTTTTTTTTTTTTGAGAGAGGGTTTCTCTGTGTATCCTTTGTCTGTCCTGGATTCACTTTGTAGACCAGGCTGGCCTTGAGCTCACAGATCCACCTGCCTCTGCCTCCCAAGTACTTTAATATCAAGGGATTAAAGGTGTGCACCACCATGCCCAGCAATTAGCACAGCTGTGAACTACCATGTGGGTGATGGGATTTGAACCTGGGTCCTTTGGAAGAGCAGCCAGTGCTATTAACGGCTGAACCATCTCTCCAGCCCCCATCAGTAAGATTCTGTGTGGCATTTCCCACTTATGAATAAGGATTTGGAGAGTATGAAACTACTATCTCCTGCTAAGCACTAAATTGGAGACCATGGCAAATATTAGGAGAAATCTGGTTCTATGCCCATAAATGCTCCTGAGTTGACTAGAGGCCACCAAGACAAAGGAAAGTTTCCTCTAGCTTAGGGAAGAAGATAGAGATCATTGGCAAAGAACAAAATATGTGGCTCTTCCTAGTCCTTGTATTTCTTTCCTCTCTGCCTGAAAATAGGAAGAAACTGCTAGAAGCCAAAGCCACTTCAATTAAAACTATTAGCAAGACTTGTTGAAAAAATATTCTGTAGTGTGCCTGAACTGCCGAGAGTCTGCAAAGTGACCTATATGGTGTAACTACATGGGTTTTTATTACCTAGGAAACACTGTACTTTAAAACTCTTGGCAAAAGCCTTCATTTGACAACTCAGACTTCTTTCTCTTGGCTCATATACAGAATCAGTGTCATTGAAAAGCATGTTAGGCTCTTACTTTTTGGGGTAGACATGTTGTTCTTCCAGTGCTTTGTATATGACTTAACTGTTACCTGAATGAAAAAGTAACTGGTTTTTGTTTGTTTGTTTGTTTTGTTTTGTTTTTTGTTACTGGTTGTGCTGGTTGCTATGGTGATATATAAAGACTCAAACTAAATTCAGGATCTTCTGATTTCCTTTCCTCCTTTGCATCTTGGGATGTCTACCTTCTTTGATATGTGTGTTTATACAATCAACATGTGTGTGTGTGTGTGTGTGTGTGTGTGTGTGTGTGTGTGTGTACACTTGCATGTGTGTGTTGAGATTTGGGGATTTATTTTTCTTCTTGTTTTTAGAGGAGTAGAATCCTGAAGCTATTTTTTCCCACCTTAAATCTTAAATATGATAATCTATGATCTCACAAGACTCACAAGACTGGGATTTTCATGGTGAAATAACTTGCAGAAAGATACAGTTCAAAACTGAGCACTCAGCTTCAGTTCATGTTCCAGAAATGAATAGAATCTTCTTTATAAATTGTATTTATTACTTTGTTGTGTGTTCATTTCTAATTTTAGAAGCTAATGCATGCAATGCTATGGCATCTAGCAATAAAAACATGGAACTTCTGTTTCTTTCTATGCCAGGGATGAACCTCAAAAACAGACTAAATGAAAGAAGCCACAGTAAGGAGACCACAAGTTTATATGAAATATTGTCTGAAGCTGGAGGTGGAGGTTGTAAATGTGTTTGAGTATCCATCCCTATAGGAGTATGAGTGAAAATGTTGAGTCAGATTTTACTGATAGGTAAATCATTTATTTTATAGTTACTAAAAACCACTGAATTTTATTTTGACGATAGGTGTGCTGGCTGATTTTAAGTAAACCTGACATTGGCATGAGCTAGAGCCATCCTGGAAGAAGGAACCTGTTAGTTATATTTGCTTCTCGGTTTCTCTCTTCACCCGGCTATCACCAAAATAATTGAGACTCTATTATTTGTTTATCATGCTTCACACCACAATCGTGAGCAGTTTTAATCTGTTCTTAACCCTCTATGCTAGTCTGACTCCCTCTTTGCCGAAATCCCTGAGATACTTCCTTTTCACCCTTTCTCTGCTCCTGCTGACTCTTCCTTATGTCTCCTGGACCTCTTGAATGGCTGAATCACCTACTTCTCACCCTAAGTCTTCCCCACTGGAGGGCAGGAAGTCCAGTCCTATTCTCTCCTCTGCTAAGCAATTGGCTGTAAGCTATTTTATTGGCCTATCAGGAGACAATTGGGGAACAGTGTTTATACAACATTGAGACAAGGGGTACAGAAATCAGCACTTACTTTACACAATAACCTTATGCCTACAGAAACCTCAATTGAGAAAATGCCCCCAACCAGGTTGGCCTGTGGGCAACTCTATGGTGCATTTTCTTGATTGATGATTGATATGGGTGGTGCCATCCTTGGACTGGTGGTCCCAGGTGCTATAAGAAAGTAAGCAGAGCAAACCATGAGGATCCAACAAGTAAGAAGTGCCCCTCTGTGCTTCTGCATTAGCTCCTGCCTCCAAGTTCTTATCTGGAGTTCCAAACCCCTTCCTCTCCAAGTAGCTGTTAGTCATGGTGTTTTATCAGAGCAATAGAAACCCTAAGACAGCATGCAAATTTGATATGTAAAATACTCCTCAATAAAGTTGTGTTTAAAGGGGAATTATAGGGAGGTGAGTTAACAGAGGTAAAAGGAAGATTAGAGAGGATGCAGGTTCCAGTACCTTATATAATACTTTATATATGTGTGACACTGTTAAAGAACAAATTCAATAAAAGTTTAAAAATCCAATCCTAATGTCAATATAGTCAAACACAAATGTGTTCATGCACACAAACACACACACAGACATATACACACATAAGCAAACCCCTACCCAAAAAAAAAAAGGTTTATCAGGGCTCCCTCCCTAGGGAAACACCTTCCTACAAACATGTGAGGCACTGTGTGATATGGGGTCTTATTAGTCAGCACATGGCACAAGCTGAAAGTATGGCTGTTGCTGAGTGTTTGTCATCAACAGTCCTGCTTGGACGAGCCTGCTTGCAGCCCACTGCTTGACTCCTTGCCCTGTGTTCTCCATAGATCCCTCCCATCTCCAAGTTACTATTCCTTAAACAAAGCCATTCTCTACTTCAATGTCTCTACCTCCTTTGTCTCACCACTCAGATTTCATGTCTTCTTCACTGTGAACTTTGAGTGTGTTTCTCTGTGGGGACTGTCCCATGGTAGCTTTGTATCCCTGAGGAGTTATCTGTCCAGCTTCTAGATTGGAGAGGAGGATTGGACTATATTCATGGTTATAGCCCTAGACTGGCTCTGGCTTCAACACTATTCAAATGACTAGAATATTCAGGTTGCCACTAGATCCTTTCATTTTTAACCTCTTCAAACTGAGTCACAAAGGCTGGAGGTGGTATGGTTTAAGTACAGTCTTCCCCAAAGCTGGCTAGAGCTACAGCTGCTACTCACTAGTATATGATTGCTCTGCATCTCATTAATGAAATGGGGGTAATAACTGTACTTACCTCAAAGAGTTTAATGAGGAGTGGGTTAATAACTGTAATTCTGTAAGTATATTTTATTTAATCAGCTAACTGATTTTTTTTAAGGTAACTGTTAAACTCATGGCTTTTCACCTGCTGTGCATGAACTCTATCATTGAGCTACACCCCACATCTTACAGATATATTTAAATCAAATAATTTGGGGGAATATGAATAGGTGCAATAGATAAAAGGTAAATGTGGTAAGAGTTTTGTTTATTTAAAAAAAACAAGTTATGAGAAAGTTTTTGTTTAATCCTAGATGTGAGGTTGCTTCAGTTAAGACCACAAGTGTAAACTATTAACTGTACCTCGTGAGCTAGCATAGATATGGCTTAGCCAATGGAGCAAGTTTAAGTGGGAGGACTTGAGAGAGGGGAAAAAAGCCAGAGCCCCAGGAGAAGCAGGCACGAAAAGGAAGAGGAGGCGCTACAAAAGAAGAAAGAGGTTGCTGCTCTCCCTGTTGCTCAGTGCTCCCCCAAACTGTTGGTGGGTCTTCCTGCTGCTCTTTCCTGGTTTGCTGGACTTCTGGATATTTTGACTACTGAGATTGGTATTACCCCCAAAGAACCTGAGGATCTTAATCAATAGGAAGTAGCTCAAAGAGAACTACTTTTCCCTTTAATCTTCCTTCTCTCCCAACGAGTGTTGGAGGGTTGGGAGGGAGGTAGAGGTATTAAGTTTAGTAAGATAATAAAAGCTACCCTGGTATAGATGAATAAATGGGGTTCAGTCCTTAGATGGTACAAACCAATCATTGTGATGGATCTGATGCAAGTTTATATCCTAACTCACTGAAGGAATAAAATTTCATTATAACAAAACACAATTTTAATGTCCTCCCCTTTTCTTGGTTTTATATCTGTAGCTCTCACCTGAACACACCACAACCTTCTTGTTCCAAACTCTTTAATATGCCTCCCAGGGACCTGTGACCTTCCCGAGCCCCATCTCTGCCACAGCCCTCTTATCACCCCTGTTCAGCATGAAGTTTCAGACAAGAACATTCCTCCATTCCTGAAGTCACAGGGCCCACTCCTAACTTTCCTCCAAACATTTTTTCCTTGCCTCTATAAACACACCTCTGTATAGAGCTCGGGCTGGCAATTCAATCTGAGCATCGCCTCTTCTGCAACTCCTCAGAAATACTTAAAAGGCTCTTTGTCCTCTCCTTCCTGAGCATGCCAGACTCTCCTGTCCAACTATTGATTGCACTTTGTGTACGCTGCTGCCGGCTTCTCAGCCTTCTCCATTGGATTTCGAGCCCTCATCAGGCAGAAACCAAGGCAGTTTTGCTCAATGTTGTATCTGCAGCACTTTGAACAAGGCCTGGAAGAAAGTAGGTACTCAATACATACTTACTGAAGGAGTGTTTACTTTTACACATCAAAAACTTGTAACTTTAGCCCAATCCAAATTTCAACTGTCTGGGTGTTTCCAAGTCCTCTGCCTGTAGCAATGAGAACATCCATTGAGACAGAGAGAAACTGGCTTGATTTTCCACCCCTCTTGTGCTGGGCAGTCTAATCTCTGCTGGTCGTTAGAGGGTGCTACATTTCTCCTAGGCATCTCAGCTGACCTCTTGCAATTTACTCCCTGTGCCTGCTGGACCTTTTCTATATTGAAGCTCCTCCTGGACACCATTCCGATTTAATCCTTACCCAAACTATTCCATCTCAAGGCCCTGTCTGTCAGAGAACAGTTACTTAGCACAGCATTACAACAAGCTGTTTAAATTAGGGCACATCCAGTGTTTGAAAGGATCTCTGTGTTTTCTCAAACCCAGAACTTGTTTAACTTTTAGACAGCAGCTAACAGGTTCCTACAAAAAGGGCTCCAGGCAGGAGCCCATTCTTCAGTCCTGCCTTGGAATTCCCAAAGTCCTGCTAATTTTGTATGCAGACTCAGCCAGACTATTCCATGATCTGGCTTTTACTCATCCAGTTTCTGTCTATGGGATGATGTGTCTATATTTTTTTCTTTTCATAATCAAACATGTCTATAATCACCAAGGGAAGGCAGCAAGGGCTGTGTTAAGAGGGTGAACCCTAGATCCACCTGACCTGGTTGGATACCAGGTCTCTATGGGATGATGTGTCTATATTTTTTTCTTTTCATAATCAAACATGTCTATAATCACCAAGGGAAGGCAGCAAGGGCTGTGTTAAGAGGGTGAACCCTAGATCCACCTGACCTGGTTGGAAACCAGGTCTCTATCTTCACAGGCTGTACGGCCTTTTCCATATTTCTAGTGTTTTAGGCTCATTGGTGGCATGATAATTCCAATGATGCCAATTCATCATCATAACAAGGATTAAATGAGTTAACATATGCGAAATACTTATAAAATGTCTTTGCACATAGTAACATATATGTATGTGTATATATAAATGACAGCTTTCTCCTGGGAAAGGACTACTCAGAAAGCTTTAAGTATTCCAAGTCACTTGTTTATTTTATAAGATATCATCCACCTTTTATCACCATAAGACTTCACTTAGGAGCCAGCCAGTTTAGGAGCAGAGTGAGAAGTGAGTCTACTTGGTTTCTCTATGTGATGTTGAGAGATTAATTGATTTCTTTGTTTTTTAAATAAATTTGTATATATAACATAAACAATATGATGCTATAACCCCTATAGATAGCAAAGAGGTTATCATATCATTTGTAGTTACATTTTTTTGTGTGTATAATAAAAGAAGTTAAAACACTACTTTTGTAGTATGGAATGACTACACCACTGAGGAATACAACCCCCACGCCCAGCAACCATTAACTGCCTACACCTACTTGGGGAGAGGTGGGGACTCACGACCCTCCCCTCCAACCATGATGGAATGTGGACAGGCTCGGTCTTGTGTTCGTTTTATCCAGGCAACCACTGTGGGCTCATGGATGCAACAGCCATGTCATGGATTCTTCCACAATGTTCCCTGAAACTTGAATGAGGTAATAAAGATGTCTTGTTTAGGGTAGAGAGCTCAAGAGGTATTTATTCTTAGCACTTTTACCAATTATAGTGTCTACATTAACCATTCCCCACTGCAACTGCAAGCCTCTCTGATGTGCGTGGTGATCAGCACTGATCTATCATATAAATATTTAAAAGGAGCTTTACACTTGACTATTTAGGAAGACAAGAGTAGTAGGTTCTCCATAGGGACCATGATCTCCTGAACCATGGACTTTGAACTAGGTTTACTGTACCAGGCATGAATTTTCTACTTTGAGCAAGCCTCAGATCCAATTGTCTAAAGGTTGGTTATCCTCATAACAGTCATGCCACTACTGCACCAGGACGCACATCATGTCTAAGTTGGTATTGTAGCTCACGGAATTCACTGTTGGGTTAGATTGTTCATGACTTTTCTACTCAAATAGTTGCATAGCACCTTCTGGAACTATCAGTGTCCACAGGAAGGAAACTTCCAGCTCAGTTCCAGCTTGATTTTTATATGCTCTGCAACCACAGTGTGTGGTGTCTTTAGCAATAGGGTCTTGTCATTTGGTGGACAACCAAGAGGAATGTGAATAGACTACATGTTTTGGGAACTCTGAGGCCTCTGATCAACAGCCAATAGAGATACACCTAGTGCTGGAATTTTCCTTTAATGTCCTGTGGCTTCTAGGTACAGTGTTATCCTCCCATTCAAATCATTTCTAAACAATTATACTTTTATTAGTTTACAAAAAGAGCTTTCATTAACTACCCCTTCTACCTCCTCCAATCTCCTTTCCCCTCACCTCCAATTCCACTTAAATCTTTCCACCTCTGGTCCACTGCCTCTCTATTTTCATATCACATGTGTTCTATTACCTTCCCTTCCCTTAAGTACTCCTCATCCTCATATACCAAATGGCCCCTTCCTAGCTTCCTGGCCTCTACAGGCACTCCAAGTTAAACATATAAATCAAAAAATTTTGAAATGGAAGTCTGCACATGAGAGAGAACATGTAGCATTGGCCTTCTGGGTTTATACTATCTCAATCACTGTATTTTCCATTTCATATATTTTCCTGCTAACCTCATAATGCCATTTTTCTTTGTAGCAGAATGAAATGGCATTATGTATATGTGTCCCATTTTTGTTATCCATTTCTCCATTGGTGGACATCTAGACTGACTTCATTCCATTCATACACTCTGATCTTGCTAATGACCTTAGTGGAAATGAATCAAAAATATCTCCATTTAGCAAGATGTTGTCTGTCAATTTGTCATGTATAGTTTTTATTATGTTGAGATATGTTCTCTCCATTTCCTCATTATTATTAAGAGACCAGCAATGGACATTGTGAAGCAAGTCTCTCTGAAATATAACATAGAGTCTTTGGATACATGCCTAGGAGTGAAAGAGCTGGATTATGTGGCAGTTATAGTTTTAGATTTTTTTTTTGAGAAACATCCACAATGATTTCCATATGACTGTACCAAATTATACTCCCACCAACAATGGGTAAGTATTCTCCTTTCCCAACATCCTCCTTAGCATTTGTCATTGGTTTTCTTGATTACAGACATTCTCACTGCAGACAGACTCTACAGGTAATTTCTATTTTTAAAAGCCTGCTGAGCAAGTCATAAGGAGCAAGCCAGTAAGCAGCACCCCTCTATGGTCTCTGCATCAGCTCCTACTACCAGGTTCTGGCCTTGTTTGAGTTCCTGTCCTGATTTCCTTCAGTGATGAGCAGCAATACGGAAGTGTAAGCCAAACACACTCTTTCCTCCCCAACTTGTTTTTTGGTCATGGTGTTTTGTTGCATCATAACTCTAACTAAAGAAATTCCTGTGTCAGATGTGCAACTAGTGAAGATTTTCTCCCATTCTGTGGGCTGCCTTTTCACTCAGTTAACAGTTTTCTTTACTGTACAAGAGGGCTTTGAGTTTCACAAAGTCCCAATTGTCAGTTATTGGTCTTGTTTCTTGAGTGACCAGAGTCCTCTTCAGAAAGTCGTTGCCTATTCCTATGTTTTGACATGACTCCCTACTTTTTACAGATTTCAAGTCTCACATTGAGCTCCTTGATTTGGATCTTATTTTTGTTCAGGGTGAGAGACAAAGACTGAGTTTTATTTTGCTACACACAGATACCCAGTTTTTACAGCTGGGTGATGAAGCTGTCTTTTCTCCCATATACATTTTTGTCAAAAACAAGATGCTTATAGTTTCACAGTCCCACATATGGGTCCTCTAGTCTATTCCTTTAATCTATGTATCTGTTTTTGTGTCATATTGTGTTGTTTTTATTACTGTGGCTCTGTCATATAAATCAGGGATGATGATATTCATAGCACTGTTCTTTTTGCTTGTGATTGCTTCGGCTATTTGGGGTCTCTTTTTTTTTCTATTTATGTGAAGACCCTCACTGGAATTTTGATTAGTTCTATATTTGTCTACATATTGTTCTTGATAGGACAACCACAATATTAATCCTTCCAACCCCTGAGCATGAGGGTCATCTCCTCTTCTAGTGTCTTCCTCTATTTTCTTCTTCCTCATTTTAAGGTTTTTATTGGAGAGACCTTTCAGTTCCTTGATTAGATCTAGTCCAAGATATTTTCTTGTTTTTTGAGGCTATTGTGAATGTAACTGTCCACTTATTTCTTTCTTAGTATATTTATCACTGACATCTAAGAAGGATACAGGGTTTTGTATGTTTACTTTGCACCCTGTCAGTTTGAAGAAAGTGTTTATCAGCTCTAAGAATTTTTTGATCACATCTTTAGGATTACTTATGTATAGAATCATGCCATCTGCAAATAAGGACATTTGACTTCTTCCTTCCCATTTGACTCCATTTTATTTCCTTCTTTTGACTTATTTCTCTAAGCCTTCAAACACTATACAAAACAGGAATGGAGAGAGTAGACAATCTTGTCTTGATCCTGATCTTAGTGGAGATGGTTCAAATTTTTCTTTCTTTCCCTTTTTTTTTTTTTTTTTTTTTTTTTTTTGGTTTTTTGAGACAGGGTTTCCCTGTGTCCTGGACTCACTTTGTAGACCAGGCTGGCCTTGAACTCACAGAGATCTGATGCCTGCCTCTGCCTCCCAAGTGCTGGGATTAAAGGCATGTACCACCATGCCCCGCCATTACAAACAGCTGTGAACTGCCATATAGTGCTGGGATTTGAACCCCGGTCCTTTGGAAGAACAGCCAGTGCTTTAAACCACTGAGCCATCTCTCCAACCCCTAAATTCTTTCTTTTTTTTCTTTTTTTTTCCTTTGTTTTTTATTTCTTCAAGTTACATCTCAATCACAGTCCCCTCCCTATTCCCCCCTCCAGTACCACCCTCCCACCCTCAACGCCCCATCCTCTTCCCTTTTTTTTTAAGTTTAAGGTATATCTTATTTCCCCCTACAGTTTCCCCTTTCAGTCCAACAAATGGCTCTTTCTCTTATAATAATAAATACAATATAAAACAACAGAGGTAATTAGGCCACTGTTATGAGGGTTATATGGCTTAGCGTACATTCCCAATGGCCAGTCCATATGTATTTGGTACCTAACTTTAACATTCTACTATCTAACCACCTCCATGAGTTTAAAGTTCTATTTCTGACTCAACATTCATACTAACTTGCAACACAATTTTAAATGCATCTTCTTAGATCTATAACACTCTCTTGATCCCTAAACCACTCAAAATTTAACTATGAGACTCTAGCTATCTATTCTTCAATCACCTCAGAGACCTGAGAGGGATAAATATATCTGATTTCATAGGAAGTACAGGGCCTGCAGCTTCCAAAACTAAGAAATGACATACCAGTGGCTGCCTGGACAGTTCCCATTTTCTCTCCATACATTACAGCATCGATCTTCAGTCATTTGGCCCCATTTCTCTGACAGACATTGATTTTAGAGCAGGGGTTATGAAGGACTTACCTACCCTGTCTTGGCAGAGCTAGGCTGTCGACTTACCTGCTTCCAGGTTTTGTCCTTTTTAGACAGCATTTTGTCTACAGTTGGAGCAAGGGGCTTTTCCTACCAAGAGATAGGCTTGTGACTAATTCAATCATCTCCCACTGGAGATTCTTCGATGCTCATCTTCTACTTGGGGTAGAATAGGGGGTGCTGTCAGGAGTTGATATGTCTCGATATAAAAAAAATCTAAAGTTACAAAAACATCATTGAATGCCATATTCTGCAGATCTCTTGAGGTTTTTGAAGAGGCCCTATCTATCTCTTATATTAGGGTAAGCAGATGTTGCTTGTCTCTTAGCAGCTTTATTTCTGATTAGCTTAGAAAATAACTATAATAGGCTGTCATAGTACCTAACAAAATGACCAGCTTGCATAACTATTAGTTTGCATTTCTTAATTATCCTAAACAGTTTATGACAATTAGTAGTAAAAGGCCAAAACATCACATTTCATTTTTTTTCTTTACCTCCTATCACTTTCATCCCATTTCTCTGGGGTGGGGTGTCCTTATATAACAGTCCCTCATCTCATTTGAGAGGTCGTATCAGGGCGAAGAGCCTCCTCATTCATTGGGGGTCTACGAGGCAGTACCATCAGTGAAAAGTGTCTTATTGCCCGGGAGAGAGAACTAAAAAACAGACAAATAAGCAGACAAATAGATAAAAAAGACTAAAAAATAGAAAAAATATAAAAAATAAATAAAAATAAAAAGTCTATGTCCAAGTTCCCTTTGGTGTGTTAGTTGTAGTATCAATACCTTCTACTATATAGCTAAAATCCTACTATAAGTAAATAGATGCTATATGCATCCTTCTGAGTCTGGGTTAGCTCACTCAGGATGAGCTTTTCTAGTTCCATCCATTTGGCTGCAAATTGCATAATTTCATTGTTTCTGATAGCTGGGTAGTATTCCATTGTGTAGATGTACCACAGTTTTTTAACCCATTCTTCAGTTGAGGGACATCTGGGTTGTTTACAGTTTCTAGATATTACAAATAAGGCTGCTATGAACATAGATGAGGAAACTTCCTTGTAATTCGGTGCGGAGTCATTTGGATGTATACCCAGAAGTGGTATGGCTGGGTCCTGAGCAGAACTATTCCAAGTTTTCTAAGATATCACCATACTGACCTCCATAGTGGTTGCACAAGCCTGCACTCCACCAGCAACGGAGGAGGGTTCCCCTTTCTCCACACCCTCGCCAGCATGTGCTGTCATTTGAGCTTTTGATCTTAGCCATTCTGACAGGTGTGAGATGGAATCTCAGAGTCATCTTGAGTTGCATTTTTCTGATGATTAAGGATGTTGAGCATTTCTTCAAGTGTCTCTCAGCCATTAGGGATTCCTCCTTTGTAAATTCTCTATTTAGCTCTGTCCCCCATTTTTTGATTGGATTATTTGGTTTCTTGGCATTTAATTTCTTGAGTTCTTTGTAGATTTTGGATATTAGCCCTCTGTCAGATGTGGGGTTGGTGAAGATTTTCTCCCAGTCTGTAGGCTGCCGCTTTGTTCGAATGACATTGTCTTTTGCCTTACAGAAGCTTTTCAGTTTCATGAGGTCCCATTTATTGATTGTTGATCTCAAGTCCTGAGCTGTTGGTGTTCTGTTCAGGAAGTTGTCGCCTGTGCCAATGAGTTCGAGGGTTTCTCCCACTTTTTCTTCTAGTAGATTTAGTGTGACTGGCCTTATGTTAAGGTCTTTGATCCACTTGGACTTAAGTTTTGTACAAGGTGATAAATATGGATCTAATTTCATTCTTTTACAAGTGGACATCCAGTTGGACCAGCACCATTTGTTGAAGATGCTGTCCTTCTTCCATTGTGCCGTTTTGGCTTCTTTGTCAAAAATTAGGTGGCCATAAGTGTGTGGGTCTATTTCTGGATCTTCAATTCGATTCCATTGATCTACTGGTCTGTTTCTATACCAATACCATGCTGTTTTTACAACTATTGCTCTGTAGTACAGCTTGAAATCTGGGATGGCAATACCTTCAGATGTTTTTTTATTGTACAGGATTGATTTAGCTATTCTGGGCTTTTTGTTGTTCCATATGAAATCAAGAATAGCTCTTTCCAAGTCTATAAAAAAAATTGTGTTGGTATTTTGATAGGAATTGCATTGAATCTATATATTGCTCCCAAATTCTTTCTTCAGCTTGATGTTGACTATAGGTTTGTCACATGTGGCCTTTATTATATTGAGATATATTGCTTTCATTCCTAGTCTCTTCAGGGTTTTCATCACAAAAGGATGTAGTATGTTGTCAAAGGTCTTTTCTCCATCCATTAAAATGATCACATGGTTCTGTCGTTCTATTTATGCTTACATTATTTATCTCATTGTGATGGCTAGCCTTAGTTATAAAGTTGACTACATGTAGAAACAGCTAAACTCCAAGATGCTAAACACTTCTGTGAGGAATTATTTTTCCTTTTTTAATTGAAAATAATTTTTTTCTCATATAATATATCCCAGTTATAGTTTTCCCTCCCTCTACTCATCATGGTGTCTGACCTCCCCTCCCCTCCTGATCCACTCCCTTTCTGTCTCTACTTAGAAAACAAATGCAATGCTAAGGAATAATAGTGAAATATAATAAGATAAAACAAAAACTAACACATTGGAAAAGAACAAAACAAACAGAAGGAAAAGAGCCCAAGAAAAGACACAAAGAAACAGATATAGACACATACACCCATTTGCATACTCAAGAATCCCATAAAAGTGCTAATCTGAAAGTCATAATTTGTATGCAAAGGATTTGTAGGGTGAAAAGAGAAAAAATAAATAAATAAAATTAAATAGAAAATAAGGTAAAATCTTTTTTTTTTAAGAGAAAGGAAAAAAACCCTGTCATGACATTACAAGACGAGGAACCTCTAAAGCTTCAAGTGAGTCCATTTTCTGTTGACCATCTCCAGCTGGGCATGGGGCCTATCCTTAAAAGTAGTTTGTTTCTCCAGTGAGATTCCCTTGGAGAAAACTAAATTATCATTTGCAAGTGCTGATCAACTGGAGGCTGTTTCTGGGTTAGGAATGGGGGCATGTGACCACTTTTCCTTTTAGTTCTAGGACCCTTTCTGGTGCTGTCTCTCTCAGGCTGCCAGTCTCTGTGAGATCATATGTGTTTTGATCCTGTTGATTTAGAAGGCCTTGTTTCCGTAGTGTCCTCCATCCCCCCTGGCTCTTACACTCTTTCTGCCTCCTCTTCCTCAGGGTTCCCTGAACCCTGAAGGGATGGATTTTATGAAGACATTCATTTTAGGGCTGAGTGTTCCAAGGTCTCTCACTCTCTTCATAATGTCTGGCTGTGGATCTCTGTATTTGTTACCATCTGCTGCAGGAGAAATTTCTCTGATGATGGCTGAACAAGGTACTGATCTATGAGATTAGCAGAAATCATTAAGAGTCATTTTATTGCTATAGTCTTTAAGCAGAACCATAGCATTTTGTTTTATTCTAGTTTCCTGGGCTATCTAGTCTCAGGTTCTTGGTCACCCAAGCAGTGTCTAGGTGAATGTTCTATGTAGGTACCAGCTCACCTTCTCCATGTTCAATGAGTTGTGTAAGTGTTGTCTTCAGCAATGGGGCCTTGCCATCAGTTTGTGGAAAGAAACATCTAGTCTTGCCAACAGCTTGAGTTGCTTGTGGGTACCCATGGGACCCCTTTGGCATTAGATGTACTCCAATCCCAGTACTGGAAGTTTCACTTGGTGGCAAGAGATGGCCAGTTGGAGCTCTGTCTCCAAATTACTAAATGATTTCATTTAGATTGCCCATATATGTGGGCAATCTAAATGAAATCATTTAGGAAGCTTCTACTGTATTAGGTTTCCATACTATCCCTCAAATGGTCCTTAATTTTAGCTGTCTCTTCCTGTAATCCCTCCTTTTTCCTCCCCATCCCCACTTGATCCTCCCATTACAGTCCCCCACCCATCCATCATAACTATTCATTTCCCTTCACTTGAGAGGTCTACCTGCCCATCCACCTTACCTACCCTCAGCCCTTACTCTATACCTAACCTCTGTGGTTCCACAGATTGTAGCTTGGTTATCATTGACTTAACAGCATATATCCACATCTAAGCAAGCACATACCAATTTGTCTTTCTGGGTCTGGATTGCCTCACTCGGAATGATTTTTTCTTGTTTCCTTTAATTTACCTGTGAATCACTTGATTTCATTCTTTTTAATGACTGAGTAATGTTCCATTTTGTAAATGTACCATATTCTCTCTATCCATTCTTTTGTTGAGGGACATCTAGGTTATTTCCAGTTTCTGGCTATTATGAGTAAGAACAGAAATGAACATGATTTAAGCAAGTGTCTTTGTGGTTGGATGGAGCACCCTTTGGGTATATACCCAAGAATGGTATTGGTGAATCTTGAGGTAGATGGATTCCCATCTTGAGGAACTGCCATACTAATTTCTGTAGTGGCTGAACAAGTTTTCCCTCTCACCAGCAATGGATGAGTGTTCCCCTTACTCTATATCCTCACCAGCATGTGTCTATTCATCTTGGCCACTCTAACAGGTGTAAGATGAAATCTCTAAGTAGTTTTGGTTTGCATTTCCCTAGTGACTAAGAGTGGTAAACATTTCTTTAAGTGTTTATGAGCCATTTCAGTTTTGTCTTTTGATTATTCTGTTTAGCTCTGTAAACCATTTTTACTTGGGTTGTTTTCTTGATATCTAATTTTTTTAGTTCTTTATATATTTTGGATATTAGCTCTCTCTCAGATGTGGAGTTGGTAAAAAAACAAAAATCTTCTTCCATTCTGTAAACCGCTGCTCTGTCCAAATGATGGTGTTCTTTGCAATGCAGAAGTTTTTCAGTTTCATGAGGTCCCATTTATTAATTGTCAATATTACTGCATGTGCTAACAATGTTTAATCCAAAAAGTTTTTTCCTGTGTCAATGAGTTCAACAGTATTGTCCACCTTCTCTTCCATCAGGTCAAGTGTATCTGGTTTTAAGCTAAACTCTTTGATCCATTTGGAGTTGAATTTTGTGTAGGGTAATAAGTATGTGTCCATTTGCATTCTACTACGTGCAGCCATCCGCTTTGAACAAAACCATTGGTGATGATTCCGTCTTTCTTCCAGTGTGTATTTCTGGCTTCTCTATCAAAACTCAGGTGTCCATGGGTATGTGAATTCCCGTCTGGGTCTTCAATTCAATTCCATTGATTTTGTGCCAATATCACCATGATTTTTAGTCCTGTAGTACAATTTGAGGTCAGTGCTGGTGATACCTCCAGCAGCTCTTTTATTATTCAAGATTGTTTTACCTATCTTGAGTTTTTAGTGTTTATATATAAAGCTGAAAATTGTCCTTTCAAGATCTGTGAACAATTTTGTGGAAATTTTGATGGGGATTATGTTGAATCTGTACACTGCCTTTGGCAGGATGGACACTTTTACTATATTGATACTACTGATTCATGAGCATGGGAGAGCTTTCCATTTTCTGATATCTTTTTCAATTTTGTTCTTCAATGGCTTAAAGTTTTTATCATGTAGGTTTTTCATTTGCTTGGTGAGAGTTACCCTAAGGTGTTTTATATTATTTGAGGCTATTATAAATGGTATTATTTCCCTTATTTATTTCTCAGTTCATTTGTAATTTGCATATAGGAAGGCTACTGATTTTTGTAAGTTAATTTTATATCCAGTTACTTTGTTGAAAGTGTTTTATGAGCTGTAGGAATTTCCTGGTGGAATTTTTAGGATCATGTATGTATGCTGTCATATCATCTTCAAACGAATATACTCTGACTTCTTCCTTTCCAATTTCTTCTTGTTACTGATTTTATTAAATTGCTTTGAGTTTCTCTCCATTTATGTTGGCTATGTGTAAAATGCCTTGTTATGTTGAGGTATTGCCCTTGTTTCCCTAATTTCTCCAGGACTTTTATCATGAAGATTTGTTGGATTTTGTCAAAGGCCATTTCTGCATCTAATGAGATGATTTGTGGATTTTGTCTGTAACACTGTTTATACGATGGATTACATTTATCAATTTATATATGTTGAACCATCCCTCAATCTCTGGGATGAAGCCTACTTGATCATGGTGGATGATCTTTTTGATGTTCTTAATTCAGTTTGTAGGCATTTTGTTGAGAAATTTTTCATCTGTTATAAGGTAAATTGGTCTGCAATTCTTTTTCTTTGATGTATTGTTATGTAATTTGGGTATCAGGATAACTGTGGCCTCATAAAATAAATTGGGCAATGTTCTTTCTGTTTCTATTTTGTGAAATAATTTGAGGAGTATTGGCATTAGCTTTTCTTTGAAAGCCTGGTACAATTTTGTACTAACATCACCTGGCCCTAGGCCTTTTTGTTTGATTACTGCTTCTATTTCAATAGGAATTGTATGTCTGTTTACACTGCTTATCTGATATTGATTTTACTTTCGTAAGTGGTATGTATGGAGAAAGTTATCCATATCTTTTAGATTTTTTCCAATTTGATGAAGGACAGTTTTTTAAAGTATGTCATGATTCTCTGATTTCCTCAGTATCTGAGATAAAGTTAATAATCATTTTAATTTCTAAGCAGTATGCCTGGAAAATAGCTCGATAAAGTTAATTACACTCCCTTTCATACATAAATACATACATATAAATACATATATATGTATGTACGCACACAGTGGGGGCGGGGTAATATGAAAAGGCCAGGTTAGATCTGGAAACAAATAAGCATTAAGTTAATTAAGATGGCTCTATGTGTTCTACTAAAAGGAAAAGTTTTGCAGTAACTTTTAGTCTTAATGTCTCTCAGCCCCATGAGAAGAACCACAGTTACTACAAGTAAAAAGAGGTCCTAGGTGTGACAAGGTATAAATGAAGCAGAATGTTGAGAGAAACCTGGAAAAGTTGGGAGAGAAAAGGGCTAATAAACAAAATGAAAACAAGCATGTGTCACAAATTCTCCATCACATAAATCAGCCGTGCTCTGAAGAGACCAGGCAGCTGACCTGTGAGGCCAAGTCCAGTGAAGAAGAAACAGGAGTAGTTCCCCATTTTCTGATGTTTGGTTTCAGTGTCCTTCCCCAGCTCATTGTTTCACATCTATAACTCACAGAAGTTCATGGCAGAGGGCCAAAAAAAGGCTCACAGTTACAGATTACAGGGCATGGGTTGATCAGCCTAAGTACTTGAAGACTAGACAGACCGTACTATGACTTACATAGCTGTCATTCTTTCTAATATTTAAATATTAGGACCACTCAGTGCTGGGGGGATTACCTTGGTTAGTAAAGCACCTGCTGCAAAAACACAAAGACCTAAGTTTGATCCCCAGAACCCAGGTAATAAACTAGTCGGAACTGATGGCACACACTTAAAAACAACCTCTGCACTAACAAGGCAGAGATGGGTGGATCACCAGAGCTTACTAGTCAGCCAGCCTAGCTGGCTGGTGAGTTCTGAGCCACTGAAAGCCCCTGCCTCAAATAACAGGTAGATAAAGCCTACCAATATGGCTGCCTACCAAGACCTGAATAAAAGTCAATAGATACGCTTTGAACCAGTGCATCACTCGACTTTATCAGAGAAGCATCTTCTAGAGGTAAATAGTAATTAACAGAGACCCACAGCAGGACAAAGTGCAGAGATCAAGAGATTTTTGGAACATTCAACGTTAAAGAGGATGTCTTTATCTAGCTCTTCCCCCTCGAGGTTCAGGGATCCATGCAGAAGAGGAGGCGGAAAGATTGTAAGAGCCAGAAGTGGTAGTTAGCCCCAAGTCTTCCAGCACAACAAAGCTGATACACATATGAACTCACAGAGACTACAGCACCATGCACAAGACCTGCACAGCTCAAACCAGACCAAATCTTAGCAGGGAAAGTGGACACAGAGTCCACCCTAATCAAGAAGCTATTCGAAAGTGAGCCCTGCTGGGAAAGGGAAAATTAATTCTCTCCAGTAGAGTCTCACTGGGTATATCAATCACACTCCAGGGCAGACCTATGGAGAACCTGATCAACACAAAACATTATATGTTGGGGGAGAGGGGCATTTTGTTGTTTTGATATTTTTTGTCTTATTTAGTTTTGCTTGTCTGTTTGTTTGTTTTAATCTTTGGTTTTTGCCTTTGTTGCTTAGAGATGGGGGAGAAAGAACATGGAGTTGGTTGGCTGGGGAAGGAGATGAAGATCTGAGATGAATTGGCAGGTAGAAAAGAATATCAACTATATTGCATATAAAAAGTTTTAATAAAAAAATTAAAGTATCAGAAGGTAGAGCAAAATGGGGGAAAAAAGAAATTTTTTCCAACATTTATTTATTTCTTCAAGTTACATCTCAATCACATTCCCCTCCCTCCTCCCCGTCCTGGTCCCACCCTCCTACCCTCTTCCCCCTCATCCTCCTATCTGCTTTTTTTTTTATTTAAAGTGTATATAAGTGTTTATAAGTGTATTTATAAGTGTATTTAAAGTGTTTATAAGAAGAAATTTTAATCTGGGTTCTCCAATAACTTTTTCCAAATCATAATCATAAAAGGTTCATTTATTTGTCTTTACCTTACAGAATGTTTCTAATTTTTATTTTTACTTTCTTCAGCCCTAAGGAGTACTTGGATATGATGTTATGTTTAATTTATAAGAACTTAATGTTTAAAGGAGTGATCAGAGACTGTGGGTTTAAAAGTTCTCTTCTACAGAATTATTCACATGCTATTAAAAATTATTACAAATACATCATACATAAACAAAAATGTGTTTCCTCCTTCAATAAATACAATTTCACATAATATTGTATAGCTATGTATGTTCACTCACAGATTCTTGGCCATTTATTCTGTCTCTATGCTTCACTTATTTCTTGTGTGTTACATCTGTGCAATTCCTGAATGTGTTACAACAAAATCTTCCATTTAAAAAAATGCATAATAACTCAGAAGAGATAAATGTCACAGGGTCTCACCCTTAAACACAGACCTACAAGCTACTAATGGCTGTTGAGAAGAAGAGAATTAGCCTCTCCCAGTGATGAGCCCCTTAATTGGTTATCCAATTTAAAAAAAGGTGATCAGCACTGAAACCATACCATCTCCAATAACTTTATCCAAATCATAATCATAAAAGATTCATTTATTTGTCTTTACCTTACAGAATGTTTCTAATTTTTATTTTTACTTTCTTCAGCCCTAAGGAGTACTTGGATATGATGTATACACACAAGCCAAACTAAATGTACTCTGCAAGTTATAGTTATATATTTATGCATATGTGACAATAACAATCAAAAAGAAGCCATCAATTTGAGAAGATAAGGGGGACATGAGCAGGGTTGGAAGGAGGACAAGGAAAGGGGAAGTTACATAACTATATTCTTTTATTTAATAAGAAAACTTAAATCAGTAAATAAATGTAAAATAAAAAGGGCTGGGGGTGGAACTCAAAGGTGCTTGTCTAGCATACATAAGAACCTGTGTTCAATCCCTAGCAACACACACACAGAATGGGAAAAAAGATCTATACTCAAAAGGCGGAAACTTTAAATCTGGAAATGAAAAATAAAAATTTAGTACATAAACTGACAATTATTCAGTAACTGACTTTAAATTTCACAGATTATCTTGAATGTTGTTCTTGGCCTAAAATAAATAAATAAATTTAATAGATAAGTTTCTATCAATGCATAAAAAAACAGGCAAAGTTCAGTGGTCCCCATGTGTGATACCAGCACTCCAGAGGCCAAAGAAGGAGGACTGTGAATCAGAGTTCAGGAGTGAGCTGTAGAGGAAGATGCTAACAGAAAGCCCAGCACATACACACACACATATACACACATATGCACACATACCACACACACCACACATACACACACACATGCACACATACCACACACACACATGCACACACCTCACACACACACACATGCACACATACCACACACACACACATATATATACACACACCACACACATATACACCACACACACATACATATACACTCACATATACACAAACCACACACACACATACATATACACTCACATATACACACACCACACACACATACATATACACTCACATATACACACACACATATACATATACACACGCATACATACATACACACTCACATACACACATATACATATACACACTCACACATACATGCACACTCACATATACACACACGCACACATACATACACACTCACATACACACACACACACACACACACACACACACACACACACACTCACACACGGACAGCTCCTTGCTGCTATCGTCACTAACGTTGTTGATTTTCTGGTACATCTTTACAATAGCTGTCATGTGTTAGGCGAGATCACTGCAATAAAGTAGCAGAAATCTGGGTGGGGGCCATCAAATAAACTAAGTTCAAGAAAAAGTCCAACTATGTCCTGAGTGGAGAGTCACCTCAGCTTTACTGCACACAAGATGAAAGCATAGGCCGGTGTACTCCTAGCACATAATAAAATGCTGTGAACTACTTTGTTGCTTATGCTTAGCTATGAGTTTTATCTAATATGCATGACTTTTTTAAAATGAGAAATAACTTGCAACTTTAGACATAAGAACCCATCCCATTTTATCTAGAGGAATGCTCAAATCAACCATGAAAGACTGCTCGGTGGCCTTTTCAGTTCCATATATTACCAAGAATGTATTTACAGCATACCAAATACTGTACTAAGTTTGCAGAGAAGAAAAGAGTACTTGCTGTCAGGGAGTTCATTCCCAGCCATGAAGCATCCTCCTTAGGTGACTAAATTAAGCACCAACCTGTTTTAATTAGGCAATTCAGTGACATCTTTCTGAAATATTAGCTTAAGAAAAGGAGTAAGAGAAAGGGTACCAACCAACTAAAAACAGACAGGGCCTTACACAGCTTCTTCCGGAAACTGTGGTTCAAAGACAGAGGTTTTATCCCTTCTTATCAAAAACTGCATTGATTTCGGCTGCCTAAAAGTCTACTTGTGGTTTTCTGCCCATATTCTCTACAGAATTCTTTGTTGCTGAGTTTCATTCTCTTTTGTAAACATCAGGGCATATTCACTTGTTCTAATTCTTTACTGCTATGCATATTACCAGAGGAGAAGAAGCAGTCCTCTATCTCACCCAGCAAGTTACAACAGTGACTGGTCTGACAATATATGCTTATTGGTGCAAGACTGGCAATAGTGACACAAATATGGCAGTAACCAACCACCTTCTGGTTAGGGCTGTGGCCCATCCAATGAGGTAGAAATCATAACTGGCATTGTTTAAAGGGCCAAGAATCTGTAGCTAGATAAGGGATCAGCCATAGAGGAAAACTCAATACTATCATTTTGATAAAAGGACATAGTGTTGAAATGACTCCTAATGACTTACTGCTTTATCCATAGGTCAGAGCATCACTCAATTCTCATCAGAGAAGGTTCTCCTTGCAGTAGACAGTGATTAGCACAGAACTCCTCAGCTGATCAACCTGCAGAAAAGAAGAGATTGTGGAGTGTTCAGGCCTAAATGGGATATGCACATCACACCTCTCTTGAAAAGACTGGGGTAGGGGATGGTAATCTAGGAACAAAGGTCAGAAAGAATTTAAAATCCAGAGATGGTTAATTACATCAAGGCAACAGTCCTTTCCAGACACAACAGGAGAGTTGCACATATGAACTCACAGCAATTGTGACAGCATGTGCACACGTTCTAGCCAGACAAATACTAGCATGGAATGGGAAAGGTAGACATGATATTCCATCTCTAGCTGAGGGTATATTGACATATGACAGCTGCTGGGGGAGGGAGAGTTCATATTCTTTAATGATGTGACCCCTAGTAGATTGACCACATTCTAAGCCAGGTCCCATTCCCAAGACTAGCTATATAATACAAGTCAAACCAATGGAGAAAGGAAAAAAAGAACAAAATTTCTCAAAGTTGAGTGAGAAAGGTTGGGACAGTAGAGAGAATGATCATGGAAGGATTTGGGGATGAGGGAGTGAATATGTTCAAAATATTTGAACATTGTATGAAATTCTCAAAGAACTAATAAAAATATCATTTAAGATAAATATTTTTTAAAAACCCTAACAGCTACCCCACTTCTGGCTTACCCAGACTTAGGCTCTTAAATCCACGGATGTTTCCAACCTTCCACCACCTGACTGAAGAACAGTACAGATCCCACCCTCTAGAAAGCGCATAGGTTTCCAAACCATACCCTGGTCTCTTCACCAGACAGGTGCCCCTGAGCAAGTCATCAGCTCTCTAAGTCTCACATTCCCCACATGCAAAAAGGGAAAGAAGTAAGCATGGTGCACAGGACTGCTGTGAATGTCTTCTGAGAGGGATAATACACATAAATAAAGCAGAGTAGGAGTTCAAAGCTGGCACTTCATAAACACCAATTTCCTTCCCTGGCAATGGAAAGCTAAAACCAAAAGGGTAACTCAACTTCTCAAATGCCAACCTCCACACTCTAAGACCACCAGGATTTATTGTTTTTAGAATTGCTAGATGGTGGGTATACCTTCCTTGAAGCCCCTCCCACTTCAGGGAGGTTTTTTGGTTTGGGGTTTTTTTGGGTTTTTTTTTGTTTTTTTTTTTTTGGTTGGTTGGTTGGTTGTTGTTGTTGCTTTTTCTTTAAATATACATTACTCTAAAAGAAAAGAAAAGAAAAATACTGGTTGGCAAAAGAAAAGATTATATCCTTTCTGTATTTTTTGATACAAATGTTCACATTTTTACTTTCTTATCCATGCACTGACCACTAAAGAGAAAAACAAACTAAGAACAGTGTCCACTTTCTCAGCGACAGAGATACTGTCCCCACAGGACCAGCGGCTCCAGCAGCATCCACACTATTTCAGTACCCAACAGGAGACCACCTGCCACTCCTTAAAATTCTATGCATTTCCCCCACAAAGAAAATCGATGAATCTCCAGAGTAAACCCAACTTCTGCAGTAGACGCAGCCTCTGCTACAAGCCCCAGCCTCTTTCTACATCTTCGAACAACCCACACAATTCAGCAGAGAGCCACATCTCCCACCTAGGACAAGCGTACTCACATGCCTCTGTAACCATGTGCAACCTCAAGTAGCCAAAGGACCACAGTGCCATCTGTGCCTCGGGTCAAAGAGCCAGAGTACAGCCAGATACCTTCTGTGCTGAACATTGTTCTAAGACCTAGAGAGTCCACCAACATAAAACAATAAGGTACTATATTCGAGGCGCTGTTCTGAGTATGTTTTGTGTATAATAGCTGTTGGATTCTCATAAGAGACTAGGTAGACAAATTTCTGCTATGATTAACCCCCCAGGAAAAAAAATTGAGGCTGAAAGAGGTTAAGTACTGTCAGGTAGGCTGGCATCAAAGTGCATGCTTTGAACTATAAAACATGCTGCCTTCTCTTGAAGCTCAGGGGCTCCAATCAGAGTTGTGGTGTTCTATAAGGTCTTTCTGTGTGTAAATCATTAAGAAAACATGAGCACACTCCCATTTATATGAAGGTGTATGGGAACATGCAAGTTGCAACATACATCAGACAGGGGCTGGGCTGGAACCAAAAGTCAAACTGATTGGCAACAAAGCCCAGGTCCCTAATTCACATGCTCCTCTGTTAATTGATTAAATGTTCTGAGTCTTGAAACTACAATTTAAATATCAATTGTATATATTAATAAGTTAAACTATAAGATTAGGCCAGTGGAGCAGCTAGCAGGCTGGCTGGAGGCCAGCAGGCCTAACCCACATTAACTGGTGGCCTGACTTGACCTGAGGAAAAAGCCCTGGACCAAGGGTGGCCTTCACCACCTGCAACATAAATTCTGTTAACTAATATCTTCATTAATAACTATAAGTTATTATATTAGACCAGTGGAGTAGCTGGTAGTGTGGCATGAGATCAGCAGGCCCGACTTGTCTTAGAAGCCTGTATGCCTGGAGGTACACCCTGGTAGTGCAAATCTGGTGGCAAAGCTGGTGGGTAGCTGCTGGATACTTACTAATAACAATAAACTATTATATTAGACCAGCAGAACTGCCTGAAGGAACAGCCACTGGGGTCCAGCAGGAGGCCAATGGGCCTGGATTGCTTTGACTGGCAGCCTAAAGGCCACTGCGGCCCTTTCCCCAATAATTAACTACACCAAGACCTTTTAATGTTTCAACACTTAGCTCTTAGCTGGGCAGACTCTCAACTAGCTAATCTAAATTTACCTGAACCACTTAGATCAAACAGCCATGTGGCCTGTTGTTACCTTCCAGAGCTCTCAAACACATCAGCCGTCTGCTTCAGTGTCTCCTGACAGAAAGAGAGATTGCTCTGTGTAAAATGCAGGGTTCCTGTTTCTGTCTCAGGAAGTCCCACCTTCCTATACTCTTTCTGCCCAGCTAATTGGCCATCAGCGACTTTTATTAGTCAATTAAGAGAATGCCTCAGAAGGGGTGGTAACCAGATCTCAGCATTGAAATACATACATTCCCAATGTCCAGTCCATATGTATTTGGCACCTGACTTTAACATTCTACTATCTAACCATCTCCATTAGTTTAAAGTTCTATATCTAACTCAGCTTTCATACTAACTGGCATCACAATTTTAAAAACATCTTCTTAGATTAGTTAGGTTTTCTATTGCTGTAAAGAGACCTAATGGCCACGGCAACTCTTATAAAGGAAAACATTTAATTGGGGCTGGCTTACAGTTCAGAGGTTTAGTCCCTTATCATCATGGAGAGAATCATGGCCACCTGCAGGCAGATATGGTGCTGTAGAAGTAGCTGAAAATTCTACATCTGCATCCACAGACAGCAAGAGAATGCCACACTGGGCGTGGCTTGAGCTTCTGAGACCTCAAAGACCACCCCTGAGTGACACATTTCCTCCAACAAGGCCACACCTACTCCAACAAGGCCGCACATCTGAATAGTGCCACTCGCTAAGGCCAAGCATTCACACACCTGAGTCTATGAGGGCCATTCCTATTCAAACCACCACAGTTGCCGTAGCTTCACCTAACCTCTCTTACCAGTAATATGGGAAGTTGTAAAGTGAAGGAATGTCATGGACTGACTGAAACCTTCCAGGATGAGCACTCAGCATGTCAACTGCTGAGCAGAAACAGCAGACAGGATTGATTTTGTCATTGTAATCTGCTCATCGAAAGAACCTGCCTCTGATCCTCACTATTTATTCCAACTTAGAGAGATATCTGTTTCTTTTGTGATAAATAATATCAAAGCCTATTTTATAAACCTTGCTTGGTTTTGACAGGCTTGAAAAACTCTGTGCACCTTTAATTGCATATAAGCACCATGATTGTCTGTGCTGGTTAATATGGGCCTAGAGTGTGTGGATAGACTAAGCGCCTTTATCTCTTTCCCTCTCTAAGAAAAAAAAAAAAGTTCTGTTGGCATCCCACTGCTTCCCTACTTATCACAGCATCAGAAAGAGTTAAAATTCTAAAACATGCAGACACCTACTGAAGAGATAAGTAGATAGCAGGACTTTTAAAGCTATAATGATCACAGAATAGGTCCTGGCCTGAAGATTCAAAGCAACCTTTCATAAAAAAGGCTCACCAGAGTGCAATAATGGCAGGATAAGCCATAGCTACTCTCGCCCCCACAAAACAGAAGTGTCTCCTATTTCCTACCCAAGTCCCATGTTTGCTGGCTCAGTGCTTCCTCAGCAGGAACCCTATGAGATAAACCATAATTGACCTGCTGTAAATTGCTGCAGAGTTCAGCATGAAAATCAAAGACTCTCATTGAGCCTTTTAACACAGCAAGAGTGAGTTATAAAATCGTGCTCTATGAGCAAGCTTCACTTGATGCAAGTGAAAGTTGCACATGAAGTAGTTTATATGAGAGACAGGTGGTTAGATAGATGACGATGAAGATTGATGAAGATAGATGATTGATAGATAGATGACTGAGGGATTAGAGATGAGTGATAGATATATACAGATAGATATATTTATATCTTTCTGATATTTGAAATATATGTTCACAGAGAGAGGTGGAAAGACTAACTATGAATTACACAAGTAACAAAATACTTAGTACCCAGTGACTAACTGCTTTCCAATAGCTCCATCAGGATTTATGCATGCTCCCTGTTTTGTGACTTTGTATAATGTCTAGGGATCAATTACTTTAACAAAGGCATGTAACTGCCTGATGTTCTGAACAAGTAAACATGTCAAATGGAAGCCCACAGGATCTTGAGACTGCTGTGTTTCATCATTTGATGTCTCCCTCTGGTGAGTGTCAACAATTGAAAGGAATGGGCTCTCAAGTCCCAATCAGACCTGAGTACCCTCTGAGGAGTCACCTGGGCTCTGCATCTGGCAGGACATGTGTCCTTGGCCAAGTTCTAAAACCTACTAGTGGACAGCGTTTAGTGTGAGATAATGAACTACAGTCCAAATATAATCTCTAAAATTGTTTCCAGATGTAAAACCTCCAATAATAAATGAGCAACTGAACATTTGCTCTTATTTCAGGGGTCAAGAATGAGAACTGAAAGCCCTGAGAGAATTCTGGAAGAAAGGGTAAAAAGCATGTCAAGTATTCTTCTCAAAGCAGATTTTATGGATTGAAGTTTGCAGTTTTTCTTCACCTGGAGTGCCCATCCCTTTATCAAGTCTTTATAAGTGATGTTGTGTGTTTCTAGGACCCACACAAAGCATAATTCCTTACCAGATCAAGAAAGGAGGATTCCAATAATATACAAGTGAAACCATAGAAATAAAAGACCAGAAAGAAAATAGACTCACCAATAACATGTGTAATTGTGTGTTGTTCTCATCTTATTTACTGCAAGCTGGAAGCTTCAGTGGTAGGACTCTTTCTTGGATACTTCTACATCCTAGGAGAGAATTACCTACAGATGCAAACTTGAAAGTAGGCCAGTATAGAGCAGAGGTTGTTAAAATCAGAAAGATGTATGTGGTAGCTGACAATGAGCCCCAATTTGTTCTTGATTCATTTCTAACACATTTACTGATGGAAAATAAGAAAACCCAAAAGCAGCTCAAACAAACTAAAAAGGCCCAGGAATCGGAAGTTGGTGACAGTCTTGCGTTGAGGAATCCTGTAGCTTATGAATGTCCATTTCTCTAATCCAGCCTCATCTTCAGTTGCTTCCCAGCATCCTTTGCTTGCGGCACTCTGAATACGTCCCTTCTCATCTCCCAGCCTTTGTACCTTCTGTTCTCTAGCCTGAGGTACTATTGTTCAACACCTTTGATTCGCCAAAGCAGCTCGTCCTGCCTGTCTTTCTCCAGGAATCTCCCTCTGACATTCTTTTTTTTTTCTTTTTCTTTTTTATAATTTATTTTTTATTTCTTCAACTTACATCTCAATCACAATCCCCTCCCTACTCCTCCCTCCTGTCCCACCCTCCCACCCTCTTCCCCCTCAACCCCCCATCCTCTTCCCTTTTTTTTTTAAGTTTAAGATACATCTTTTCCTCCCAACAGCTCCCTCCTTCAGTCCAACAAATGGTTCTTTCTCTTATAACAATAAATACAATACAAAACAACAGAAATAAATAGGCCACAATTATGAGAGTTATATGGCTTAGCATACATTCCCAATGTCCAGTCCATATGTATTTGGCACCTGACTTTAACGTTCTACTATCTAACCATCTCCATGAGTTTAAGGTTCTATAATAAACTCAACATTCATACTAACTTTCATCACAATTTTAAAAACATCTTCTTAGATCCAGAACACCATCTTGATTCCTAAACAACTCAAAATTTAACTATGAGACTCTAGCTATCTATTCTTCAACCACCTCAGAGACCTGAGAGGGATAAATATATCTGATTATATAGGAAGTGCAGGGCCTGCAGCTTCCAAAACTGAGAAATGACATACCAGTGGCTGCCTGGACAATTCCCATTTTCTCTCCATACGTTACAGCATCGATCTTCAGCCGCTTGGTCCCATTTCTCTGACCAACATTGATTGTGAAGCAAGAATTATGAAGGACTTGCCTACCCTGTCTTGGCAGAGCTAGGCTGTCGACTTACCTGCTTCCAGGTTTTGTCCTTTTTGGACAGCATTCTGTCTACAGTTGGGTTTTTCTTGCCAAGAGATAGGCTTGCCACTAATTCAACCATCTCCCACTGGAGACTCTTTGATGTTCATCTTCTACTTGGAGTAGAATGGGGTACTGTCAGGAGTTGACATGTCTCAATATCAAAAAATCTTAAGTTAAGAGAACATCTTTGAAAGCCATATTCTGCAGATCTCTTGAGGTTTTTGAAGACACCCTATCTATCTCTTATATTTAGATAAGCCAGCCTTGTAGACTTCCTCAATAGCTGTTTCCTCAAAAGTCTACAATCACAACAACTCAAAATCGCTAAGATTGTTCAGCTCCACAGACTGCTCCAGCCAGAACTTCAGTAAAGCCCTGAAGTTCAGCTTCTGTCTACGAACTTCTTAGGACATTTAAATAGCTGAGCACAAAAGGACTGAACATCAAATGATTCTATTAACATTTTAACCATTTTTCCATTCTTATTTGGGCCCCAAACAAGTTTACTACGTCCCAAATCAGCAGGAAGTCATTTTAAGAGAGCAACGTCCCATCCCCAGAAGGTGGGGAGGGTGTTTCCCCACCCCTTTGGTCATTTGATGGATAATAGAAAATCTGTTATTTAGGGGAAGAGACTACAAGCTGTTAAATGGTCTTGTTAAATGGGTTTTGGAGGTTAGACCCAGGGACTTCTCTCTTTTTCTTTTCTGTATCCTTCTTTCTCTCCTATGTAGGAGTAAACAGACTTGAGAAAAAATGGGACATAGACATAACATAGGAAAGATCAAGAAAAAAGGACAGATTATTGAATATGCCCTTATACCTTTGTATATTGATACAAAATTAATATTATATTTGGCTAAATTGGTATTGAGCTTTGTATATTAATTCAAAATTAAGATTGTATTGGGCTACATAGGTATTGATCTTTGTATATTGATACAAAATTAAGATTATATTTGGCCACATTGGTATTGATCTTTGTATATTGATACAAAATTAAGGGTAATGCTTTTTAAAGGTATTGTACCTAGTAATGCTTAAAAATGAAATGTGAATTTTTGGCCTTTTGCTACCAACTGTCATAAACTATTTAGGATAATTAAGAAATGCAAACTAATAGTCATGCAAGCTTGTCATTTTGTTAGGTACTATGACAGTCTATCACAGTTATTTCTCTGTGACATTCTACAGCAGTATTAAGTGCTCACCCTAGGCGCACCAATAAAACACCACTCAGACCTCTTCCACTCCAGGTTTGCCTTCTTCAGCTCCTACAACAGTCTGTAGTTTAGTCTTAGTTAGCTCTGCCTCTATTTTGGTTCCTGGGTTAGGGCTAGCCTCAGGCCATCTCTGATTCCATATCATGCATGACCCTGCTTTGTCCCCTCAGGAAGAAGTCATGATCACCAGACTGATTTCAAGCATTTGCCTTGCAATCTGCTTCTATTGGGTGCATTACCAGACATCTTTTCTGTTGATGACTTGTCTCTCTGATGTGTACTGGCTTTAAAACACTTATCTAATCGGCACTGAGTCGTGAAACAATTGTTTAATCAGATTGTGGTACAGTCTCCAATTGGACAGAGAATTAACGCAGGCCACATTCTCAACCTCTGACGGCATATTTTATTCTCAATTATCACTCAAAATAAACAAATTTTAAAAAGAAAGAAAGTTCTGTCCCCTAGAAACAGAAAGTCAAGGCTGGACTGGGGAACAGAACAAGGAGGAACCTTTGGACAGGCGTTCCCTTTATCTCCTCAAATCTCAGGCTGCTGCAGCTTATCTCTGACTCTCGATCCAGGAGTGAGGTTACTAGCTCATCACATATCTCTGCCTTTCCCCTCTTTTCAGAAAGAAAGGGCTGACCCTAGGAAAGGAGAGGAGGAAAGGCTGTAAAGGAACAGGGTGGAAGCAGAAAGGCCACATAGTGCTAAGACATTAGAACAGCAGAGAAAAAAGAGACTAGCATGGGAGTGATGCAAATAAATGTATGAGCACCAACTGCAGCCAGCAGACTTTAAAGACCCAGCAGGCAAAGAGTGGACCCACTCTTTGTGTGAGAAGCAGCCAGAAATGAAGAATGACCAAAATTTTTCATGAAAAATTGAAAGTACCTTTGCAGGTTTAAGAAAAATGAAATATAATATGGATATGTAAATGTAGCCCTTGGGTTTGAATTGTCAACTGCAAAATTAAATATGTATATATTTACATATATACATATATATTTTATACATACATATATGTATATATACGTATATGTATATATGCATTTTATTTTATTATTTATTTTATCATATATTTATTTATATATACATATATGTATATAAATTTATAGACATATGTATATAAATATATGCATACACACACACATATATATATATGAAGGTCAAGGGAGAAACTGACATTACAATCATCTCTGAGAAAACGAGTTAGGGTTCTTGTTAGCCCTCAAGCCCATTAGGAGTCCCTTGATAGTTAAAAGAACCTGCCACTTAAAATATGACTGGGGACTGGAG
>CAJQZJ010001333.1:557319-590600 GCA_907164525.1 Lophiomys imhausi
GACTGGTTTGTTGAGATTTTTTGGAATTAAGGCAGCTAGTCTTGCATACAAGAAGCAATAAAGAATGACTGGCGGGGGGGGGGGGGGGCGAGGAGTCTGTCAGTGATGCCAGCCTGACATCAGTAAGCCAATGAAAAAGGAGTAGAAGAGGCTGCCAACCCCTAAGCTTCCGAGAGAAAATGAACTCCTGTTTCTCCAAGCTTCTGTAAGCCTGAGTTCTTTCTTGCCTCCAACCAAACACATTTCAGCTGTACAACCCTTTAAAAGCATCCTTCCTTGATGTTAGTGTTCTAGGTTTCCAGCACAAATCCCTTCTGCTAGGCCCAACCAAAATCTACACTTCAAAACAACTCAGGCCCCATAGGGTCTTGGAGAGGATTCACAGTGCTTTCTAAGTTTCCAAAATCGAATTGGTGTCATATCCATGAGTGAAGGAAAACAAGGCACAAGACACCTACAATATCCAACAAAGTTGGTGGACTATAAAGTCTTCTCAAGGGCCTCCTTCCCAAGGGTATAAAGACAGACGAGTCACCAATTGTGGCCGCACACGCCTTTAATCCAGCACCCGGGAGGCAGAAGCAGGCAGCTCTCTGTG
Organism: Lophiomys imhausi; assembly: GCA_907164525.1. Classification (NCBI taxonomy): domain Eukaryota; kingdom Metazoa; phylum Chordata; class Mammalia; order Rodentia; family Muridae; genus Lophiomys; species Lophiomys imhausi. The sequence continues at coordinate 557,918 of CAJQZJ010001333.1, forward strand.
AGTTAGAGGTCAGCCTGGTCTACAGAGTGAGTTCCAGGACAGCCAGGACAGTTACATAGAGAAACCCTGCCTGTGGTTGCAGGGGAGACATGAGCCCCGATACAAGGACATCAAATGGGAATGGTCTACAGAGGCTCAACCCACCCTCCCTGAAGGGCTGACCCAGACTGAAACCTGGCTAGCATTTTTTTCATCTTCAGGTTCCCAAAGACCTGAGCCTCTAGGGACTTCACAGGCAAAGACTAGATCCCTAAACACTAAGCACCCTAAACTCAGCTCAAACGTGTGGGCCCAAGCTTTGCTTTCTTCTCAAACTCGGGTTTGTAACCAGTCCTGTTTCTAAATTCTAGCTGTGTACAGGAGGCTTCCTCCCAGCTGCTCATCCCCAGGAAAGTGTTCATTCCTCCAGGTGTATCTCTTCTAAATAAGGAATGATGCTTTATATGTGTCCAGTGAAAAGTTTCACTTGATCTACCATATGAATCAGATCTGAGCCTGTCTGCTCTCTGCTGTGGGCTGAGGAAAGAGGACCAAGAATTATTCGCCAGATCTTCAAGGCTTTAAAGTATTTCAGGTGTCTTATTTCAACTCCTCACAGTATCCTGTACAATGTATGCATTTGTTATTAGTCCTGCTTTTTTTGTTTGTTTGTTTGTTTTTGGAGACAGAGTCTCATGTAGTCCAGACTAGTCCCAAACCCCTGGACTTACTGCTTCCATCTGTCAGGTGCTGAGGCAGCAGGCATATGCCACCATGACCAGCTATTAGTTCCATTTCCTATGTAACAGAATTCATACACAACTATTAATGCAGTTTGTTTGTTTTATTTTTCGAGACAGGGTTTCTCTGTGTGTCTCTGGCTATCCTGGAGCTTACTCTGTAGCCCAGGCTGGCCTCAAACCCAGAGATCTGCCTCCCCTTGCCTCCTGACTGCTGAGATTAAAGGCATGTGCCACCACTACCTGGTTAGCAATTTTTTTAAAAGGCAAAACTGGGATTTGAACCCAGGTCTACTCTTCCTGATGCCTGCTTTTATATTGTCTTGTGGCTGTTTCCTCTCCTCTCCTAGTCTGTCCTCCCAAGACACATTTCACACACACACACACTATTTCCTTGTTTTCTTCAGTGTCCTTAGTTTCAAACTCTAGAGATTTTTAAAAAAAAAAGCCAACTGTTTTCCATGTAAAAATTCACTCAGAGAAACAAAATGACCTGTAAAAATTGTCTGTTTCTGCCATTTCCCTGAAGATAGATTCTGTGGGTCTGCAATAATACTCTCTGAGACAACCTTTTTAGAACTATCATCCATTACATGGATTCTAATGGTCCTTTTGTTTCTAAAATTGAGAGTGGTTTTCTTTCTGCCTATCTCTCTCTCTCTCTCTCTCTCTCTCTCTCTCTCTCTCTCTTCCCATTTCCTTTTGACCTAGAGGTTTGTGTAGTCATAGTCATCGTCTTACCTTTCAAACCCCGCATTCTTCCATGCCTTCTCCTCTTTTCCTTCTTTTTCTTTCCAGATCTTCCCATGTCTTAGTGAACACGAGTGAGTGGACAGGAATGACTGGGAAAGCAGTGGTGGGGACCATTAGAGAAGCAACAATTAATAACAAAATACTTGCCTGAGAAGAGACTGACTTTTTTTTTTTTAAGATACATTCAGACCATCTATAAATCGGAAGCCAGTACCCTCCGTGCCTTGTGTAACTCACAGTACACCTGGACAGTCTACGCTCATGTTACACCACGTGGGAAATGGGTTGCATGCTGCTCTCCTCCTCTCTCCTGAGACTGGGGCTCCTAAGTCACAGATATTTAGTAATTGTCTTCTCATCTGGGTACCTAACCCCTGAATGTGTTCTGTGCTCTGAGGGACGGACAAACAGACCCTTAAACAGGATCTTTCTTGAAATGACAAAGCAGAAAGACTGAAAGATAATCCCACAATCAAAGCAATTATTCTCCCCTGTCTAGGAAAAACAAGAGGGGGACACTTTTACCAATGAGGTATCTTCTGTGTCAGTTGCTATTCTGAATGGAAGGTGGTGGCCAAGGAGTGCCAAATGTCGTTTCATCATGCCTTGCTGTATTTTCAGGTGCGCCATTTCTTTTCAATAGGAAACAGTTACCAATTTTGGCTAATAAATTAATAACATCAGCAGGGCATGATGGCACACACCTTTAATCCCTTTAAAGCACTAGGAAAGCAGAGGCAGGTGGATTTCTGTGACCTCAAGTGTGACCTCAAGGGTAGCCTGGTCTACAAAGTGAGTCCAGGACAGTCAAGGATACACACAGAAACCCTGAAACTGCAAATTAATTAATTAATATAATTATTAGTAAGTATAAACTGTAAGATTAGGCCAGCGGAGTAGCCAGCAGCTTGGCAGAGGAGCAGGCGGCCTGGCCTGAGTGCCTTAACTGGTTGCCTAACTTATCCTGGAGAAAGAGCCCTGGGACCAAGGGTGGCCTACACCACCTGTAACCTAAACTCTGTTAATTAATATAAGTAGAATTACTGGTGGCTTGGTGGGAGATTCGCCTGGGCTCAAGGGGAGTCTGGGAGTCTGGAAGTCCAATGGCCTGGGACTGCTTGGACTTGAGGGCCTATAAGCCGCCGCAGTCTTTTCCCCAATAATTAAACACACCAAGACCTTTTAATATTTTAACGCTTAGCCCTTAGCTGGGCAGACTCTCAATTAGCTACTCTAAGTTAACCCGGATCACCTAATCCCAAACTGCCATGTGCCTGCGATTACCTTCCAGCATTCTCCAGACATCTGTCTCCTTCTGTGTCTCCCAGTGGAAAGAGAGAGAGTCTCTGTGTGTGCCCAGAGTTCCTGTTCTGATCTCAAGAAGTCCCACCTTCCTATACTCTTTCTGCCCAGCTAATTGGCCATAAATGACTTTTATTAACCAATCAAGAGAATGCCTCAGAAGGAGCGGTAACTAGATCTCAGCATTGAATTCAATGTATCAGAAACAATATTAGACCTTCCCTCAACAAAACCCTGTTTCAAAAAATAAAATAATAAAAAAATGTATGTCATTAGTCTAAGAGTGAACACAAAATGCTTCTATGAGCTGACTGGAACCACAGCCAAGCTCTTTTATCTTGGACTGTTCCTGATATAGATCTCTCTATTAAGTGTGTAGGTGAAGTCCAGACTGTTTGTAAAGATGACCCCAACAGTAACTTATTCCCAGCTTCTTGTTGTTTGAGGGACCAATGGACTTTCTGGAAAATGGATCCTGTTTGAGCACAATGCAAACCCCATCTTCAAGGATAATTATTTTGTCTGACTCTCATTTTGCACACATCTTTCTCAGAACTGACATCTCTCAGAGAGTAGCAAAGTCTCAGTTCAGTGTCAAGTGCAGTGAAGCCTTATATTTTCCTTAAAGCAAAAAGGTTTCAAATATATTTTCCCACCCTGACAGCAGTGACAAATGGGATTTGAACTCAAATGGACCACAGATGGGCTTTCTGAACCACAGACAGCTCCATGCAAATGAGGAGTCACTGTTGTTTTGTTTTAACATCAGAAATATTCAAGTTTTTTTAAAATATATATTTAATTTTTAAGAACAGTAACCAGCTCCCCTCCATCGCCCTTTTCATTTATTGTCAGCCATAGGGTGCTACAAGGAGCATGGCTAGGAGGGACCAAGGGAGAAGCCAGAGTCAGGAAGACAAGAGACTCACTGACTAGGTCGGGTATTGTGTTCACAGAATGATCTGCGTGTAACTGTCTCAGTCCTGATGGTACACTGATCAACAGACCAGTGAACTTTTACTGCAAACCAGTCAGATGATAAATAACTTAGGCTATTTAGACTATGGGATCTGAGGTGTAACCCTCAACTCTGCCTTTGTAATAGTAACATATCCATAACACTACCTGAATGCAGTTGCATTCAAACAAAACTTCTGTGAAAATGGGGAAGGGACAGATTGCTAGTAGACTCCAGGGTTTGTGTAGGTGTCATTTAAATAGTAATGTTTAGCAAGTAATGGTAGTCCCAAAAACATCACCCCCAAGGCTTCTACTGCCCAAAGAACTAGAACAGATAGAAGGCCCTTTATTAACCATGTCTATTACTAAATTGTGGGGTCATGGCAGTGTTGAACCCGATAGGGGCTCACCGAATCCTGATGCCACAGACCACCAATGCCCCCCGATTCGCTGTAATAAACATGAGGTTTATTAAACTGACGCACCAGGGTTCGATTTCCCCATAGAGGAATGAACCCCGTAAAATGGTTCTCTGGCCCTTTAAATACACAAGCAGCTACAAAAAAGGTGGGGGCACCAAGGAGTAGGTTTTTTTTTTTTAGCAGGCAAACCAACAGCCACAGGTGATGATAAAGGAACAAAGAGTATGTTAAGTTAGGTGGTGACACAAGTGGGGAGTGTAGAGGAGGGAACCAGAGGGGAGTCTGAACAGACTGGTCAGCTATATAAACTTTGATGTTTTCAAGGACTGAGTTCTGTAGAAGGTTTCCAGAAGGAGTGAGGTCAAGGTCTCACCAGAGAGGAGAAGGCCATGTATTCATTAATTTTTACAGCCTTACAGCGGCTTCTGGAGAAAAAAATCAGTGGGTTATTTGGGAGCTTCAGGTTGTAGTAAACACCAACCTGCTCTAGAAGTGAGACTAGGAAGGTGGCTTAAGGGTTAGAAGAAGGAGCTGCTCTTCCAGAAGACGTGAGTTTGAATCCCAGCATCCACATGGCCACTCACAACTGTTGTAACTCAAGACCTGGCCTCCATAGACACAGAACACATGTGGTGGGTGGATATACATACATGAAAAACACCCATACATGTAAAATATAGTTTTGGATTACCAACATTTTAATAACTTAATCATTTAAAACCATGATGGTGAGTACCAGCTAACAATAGCCCAATATAGCCTGGACTCCCAAATTATGGTACCACACCAAAAAAAATAGATTAAGAGAAACATTTCTTTTTAACCTTTTTATTTTAATTGAAATATAATTACATCACATTCCCTCTCCCCTTTCCTCCCTCCAATACCTCTCATACTTCCAACTCCCTCTCAAATTGATGGCTTCATTTTTATTTCATTTCATTCTGATTACTATTGGTAGGTGTGTGTGTATGTGTGTATGTGTGTGTGTGTGTGTGTGTGTGTGTGTGTGCGCGTGCGCTAATAACTATATAAATGCAACCTGCTGAGTCTGTTTAGTGTTGATTGTGTGTATATGATTTCAGGACTGACCACTCATTATCAAATAACCAATAAGAGGACACATCCCTGGGAGAGACTAATTCTTAATCTTTCTTTTTTTTTTTTTTTTTTTGGTTTTTCGAGACAGGGTTTCTCTGTGTATCCTTGGCTGTCCTGGACTCACTTTGTAGACCAGGCTGGCCTCGAACTCACAAAGATCTGCCTGCCTCTGCCTCCCAAGTGCTGGGATTAAAGGCGTGCGCCACCACCGCCCGGCTTCTTAATCTTTCTTAAATGAGAGAATTTTTTCTACCCTCATCCCCAAAAGGCTCTAAACACGAGAAAATAACTGACTTGTTTACAACCAGCTAAATAAATAAAACAAAAAGATTAAAAGCCACAAGAAGACAACACAATTAGCAACTCTATAAAGACCATTTTAAAGTCTGAAGAGAAGGAGGCAGAATGGAATGTTTTCCACTGGGACTCTGTCTAATTATTATTTGGCCGCATGACTCAGCAGTGGAGCTGAGCAGAGAGACAAGCAATGGTTTTTGTGCCTTGTAGGGAGTAGATGAGAACTGCTTCAGAGGAAGGAAAAATTGGGGGAATATCCACCCTGCCCAGGATCCTCCTAACTACTGCCACTCCTCTAACACACATATGGCCATGCAAAAACTAAATGCTCCTCTCTCCTTGTTAGCCCTCAGCTAGCTACCATTCAAAACTTATAAGCCAAACTGATTCAGGCTGAAGGGTTCATGAATACCAGTAGATAACTGCTTGTCTTTTACCTCTCATAAGTTCCAGAATTTTTAATCACTCCCTGGAAAAAGCAATTCCTTTATCCAGTGAAAGATCCTACAAAAGAGAGGCGAATACATGGATCTTTATAAATGCTCAGCCAAGGGGCTTCCATGTCATAATGTCCTCTGAACATAACAGTTTTTATCATTTTAATCTAGAAACTTCGATGACACTCAAGTGACCCTGAAGATCAGGAGCGTTGGCTTTCCCTTTTAGAAGGAGGGTAGCCTCCTTGGCTGGAGGCTAGCCTCCTCTGCGCCTGCGCCTCCCTCCCAGCTGTATGTAATTTTGTTCTAGCTGCATGTGGTTTTGTGATCTCGAGAGATGCTAGACAATTGCATATAAGGTGGAAGGTTAGCCAGTCAGGGCACCACACCTCTGCAGCAGTGCTGGACGAGTCTCTTGGGTGATGTATGTATGGGCTTTGAGGCCACCCACACTCCTGTAGGTAATCCCTCATCCAAGCATCTCAAAGTAAACCAAATAAACCCATCGGCTCACCAAGGTAGACCTGGATACAGTCATTGCTTTGCTTTGTCATTGGTGCCCTATCTGTACTGAGTAGACTTTTGTTAAATCTCCCGCTTCCCCCCCAAAAAAAAGCTCATGCAAGACCCCCGTTTCTCAAAACCCAATAAATAGGCAGTCGTTCATTCTTTCCTAGGAAAGGCAGTCTGGAAACACTATGGCCGGCAACCTGGCTTGTCAATTGAAGGTCTTGTCCTGACATGCAGAACACCGGGGACTTTTGAGCAAACTGCACCCTGACCTACATCTCATCTAAGCCTCGCTGTTTTGAAAAGACCTTGTCAGGTATCACAGGCCTGTGGGGAGAAGAGGGTCTTATTGTACTGTGAACATGGAGATCTACTGCAGATGTGGGCTGTCCAGCTTAGAGGAATACAAAGAGAAAGGGAAGATCTTGGTCCTTTGGGGCTCCAGAGAGCCCTGGTCCAGTAGTCTCTCCATCACAGATGCAGAAAGAAAGGGTGTTCACAAGTTAAGCTGCCTTTGAGGAGCTCTGCTTGCGCCAACTAGCAGCCAAGCAATTTCCTTTGCAACAATTTTACATGGTCTTTTTTTTTTTAATAAAATAAAAGACAAAGTGCATGGCCTATAAATCACAGACGCAAGGCTGAGGCAGGACCTATGACTTCCTGTTCCCAGGCCCACAGACTTCTGTTCATCCTGTTCTGCCCAGACTTTCTCTTTAAGCACACAAGCCGCATCTTTAGAAATGTTTAGCCTTCAGCTACCCACACTTAATAAGAAGACGGAACTGTGAGCCCCGGCTGTGCACTTCAGCAGCTGCGACCTCCGAGCACCCAGAGAGGGTGTGCTTTGAAGGCCCTGGTTCCTGGTTAAAAAAAAAAAAAAAAAAGCAATGAAAGCCTCCGAGTGCGGGCTAATAAAATCCTCGCTAAAAACTCTCCCTGACCTCACCTGGAGCACTGGAGAGTGGTTTTAAAGCCTTTCTCAGAACCATTTAGTTTGGCTGAAGGGATGGTGGTGGGGAGAGTGTTGCTTTTCCATTTCAAAACACGGAGCAGCAGTAAGGAAGCCTGAACTGCAGTGGGGTCTGATGACCGGTTTCTCCTGCAAAGCACTAAAAATGGGGATCAGCAGCCTGAGATCAGGACCGCACCCCTGGATAAATGAATGATAATCGCCACCAGAGGCAAGAGATCTTTTTCCAATTAAACTCTACCTTGCCTCCCAGGAGAAGCCTTAACCAGCCAAGAGCCTCAGCCAAGAGTCTCAGAGCTGTGTGAGAACCACAAAAGAAAAATAACTTCACCGATGGGAAATTTGGCTTGCTGGAGGAAATCATGAGTGGAATAGCTCCAGTGGGGGTGGGGGGGAATGAGACTAAGGGCAGCAAGAGTCTGAGACATCCCTGGAAATTCAGAGGCTACTGCGCACAGCTGGAATGCCCCTGCCTCAGCTTTGTCATAGTTTCTAAACCATGAGCGAGTGCACAGGAAAGCATTTTTGAACTACAAATGAAAACTACTACTGCTGGCATCCAAAGATGGGACCAAACCAAGTACCCAGAGGAGGGCATCGGGGAGAGCCTGGAGGCTGAGCTGTAGGTAACTGTACCACTTGTCCAGCTTTAGTACAGAACCCAGCCAGGCAGACTATGGATAGATGCTATCTGTCCTTGGCTCCTAACAGTATCCTGGGCAGACTGACTTTACTTTCTGTGCCCCCAGGCTCCCAGAACCTTCTCAAAGGTTCCCCTTTGAGCCTGCCTTCTTCCTTAGACTCTATGCCTGGAAGATTTTCCCTCCTCTGTCCAATCTTACTGCTCTGGGGTTTGTTTTTCCCAGAACCTGGTTCTCTAACAACTAGATTCTCTGATCAACAAACCACTCTGTTAACGGTGATAATGGGGACAATATCAAGTCCGAGATTTACATATTGACAGGATCTTCCTGATCAATGCCTTCAAAAAAAGAAAAAGAAAGAAAGAAAAAGAAAACTTGTGACTTAAATGCTTATCACTGGAAGTCTCTATCCAGACTGACAGGAGAGAAAACTGATACCATTGCCAACATTGACCAGAACCATAGATTAGACATGAACTTGGGTCATACCTTTAGAACTTCTGAATACTGCTGAACCCCCATCTCCTCATGGGAACCAAAAGGTAAGAACTTCATGAAATCTTAAAACTAAAGCTTCATCAATTGAGATGCCACAGGAGACATGATAAAGCCACCCCATGCAGGTGCCACCTGCCAAGTCTACTAGGAAAGAGTGGAATTCCCCCCTGAGGAGCTCGAATAGAGCTCAGGATAAGAGCAGAAGACAGGTACACAGACTGCTTCCATTCTCTCCAATGAGAAGAGAGCAAGAATTTGACCAATTGGTCTTTCTGAAATTACTCTTCACAATATAACACATCTGTCATCTCCCCCATCCCCTTTCTGTTCTGGAAGGTTGCGTGTCCTGTGTCTCTTAGTGATTAACTTGGTAAGAAATGGCTCTGTGATGATGATGCAGAGGCTGGAGTATACATTTAATAATAATAATAATAATAACAATAATAGAAGCACCTTTGACCCAATAGGCTCTCACCTGGAGCAGCAGTTGTATAAGGTACAATGAAATGTGTGTGTGTGCCAATAGAAAAAAAAGAGGCAGAGTGAGGGAGATGGAAGGATGGGTGGCTGGGGGAATGGATGGATGATAAATAAAACAGAAAGGATACTAAGCAGACCCAGCATGCAGAGAAAACTACATATAATGTGAAGAAAGGCTAAAGAGACAATACAGAATATGTCCCCTACAAATTCTTTCTGAATATCAAAACTCCCTATAACAAACAAACCAAAAATTAAAACAATAAATAAATAACCCTGAATTGCCTCTCATACGAAGTCAGATCCTACCACAGCAATGTTATTAAATAAAGTGAGACCTGAGGATACAGCTTGGTGGCAGAGTGCTTGGATAGCATGTACAAGTGCACACACACACACTCACACACACTACTGAGAGCTAGTTTCATTACTTTAGTGCAGTTTCTCTCCTCTGCTTTCACATGTTTAGAATATGCAACAATTCTTTCATGGCCATGAATAAAAACCAAAGTCCATCCTTTTGATTGAAGAAGGAACCCCTGAGCCACATGTGAGAGGTAGCAGGCTGAAAGGGAAGAGTGGTCACTGGTGGCCAGCAGAAGAGGGAAGGAAAGTGGAAATGAGCACTGCTCTCACCCAACCATAAAACACTGAGCAGTTCCCCTGACCCCATGGAGCCCTCTGCAATACACAGAGCTAAACGATTCCCAAAATAGGGATATGGCATATGTTGCAACTGGGTGGAAAGGAGCCTCCTAGACTACATTCTTTCACCCAGTCTAGCCAAATAGGGTCAGTGAAATGTGAAAGCACAAATAGGAAGTGAGAAAAATTGGGTGTCTGTGCTGTGTGCAAATTCTTCTGTGTGCATGTTCATGCTCTCCTTCTATGCCTGTGTGTGTGTATCTATGTCTGTTTCTCTTTCTATCTCTGGGACCTAGGGCTCATGGATTAGGCTATGCTAGCCAGGAAGGCCACATGGATCTCCCTTTCATTACCAGCCCAGTGCTGGGATTACTAACCCACACCAGCTGCCCAGTGCTGGGATTACTAACCCACACCACCACTGTGCCATGCAGTTTACATGGATGCTGGGATGGATGCTGGGGCTCCAACCTAGGCTCTCCTGCTTGCACAGCAAGCACTTTCCCAGCTCAGTTTTCTCTACAACCTGAAAGAAAATATATTTTAAACACATATGAATGTATACATGTTCAAAACAGGGTTGAATCATACTCACTTAAAGTGTTTGATGATTTCTTGTGTTCTAGACCCAACCTACAAAATACGGTGCCCCATTAAGTCCTACATTCCTAAAGGCTCCAAGATTACTCCTTGTAATGTCTATTTTGAAGAATCTGAATAGAATATTTCTTCTCTGTTTCTCATGCTTAGCAGGTTGAACATCTCACTGAGAGCATCTACTTGGTGACTGACTATGCTTTACAAGTAGGAAAGCCTGCGTTCGCCTTACAAGAGCACCGCCTAGTGTTTGGATTTGGAACTTTATGTTTTCTTTTTCCCCCTTCCATGAGTTAAGGATACACATTTGTAAGGTGATACCAAACGGCCTTGTTCCATGAAATGGTAACACTTACTGATAAGCCTGACAACATGAGTTTGATACCCCCGAACTCTCATGGTAGAAGGTGGTAACAGACTCCCTCTAAGTTGTCCTGAGTCGCACATATACACCATGCCATATGCATTCCTACACACAAAGACATACACAAATAAATATAGATAGATAGTAGGTAGGTAGAGATAGATGATAGATGATAGGTAGATAGATAGATAGATAGATAGATAGATAGATAGACAGATAAATAGACAGATAGATGATAGATAGATAGACAGACAGATAGATAGATGATAGATAGGTAGGTAGATAGATAGATGATAGATAGATAGATAGATAGATAGATAGATAGACAGACAAATAGATGATAGATAGATAGATATAGATTAGAGAAAGAAACAAGCAATAAAAACAGACAAAATTCAGTCAACTAGTTAAAATTATGCTTTTAACAGAAAAAAAAATGGTTTTTAAGCCAGGCATTTTGGTTCATGCCTGTAATTTCAGCATTTCAGCACTTGGAAAGCTGATGGAAGTGGATTTTATAAAGCTCAAGGCAAGCCTGGGCTACATATTGAGTTCCAGACCAGCCTAGGCTACAAGAGAATGAGTTTCTATCTTTAAAAAAAATAGTTTCTAACAAAATTCTGACAAAACTTTGGATTGCTATTGAAACAGTGTGATTTGTCTGAGACACAGTAGTAGACACTGAAGGTCAATCTCAGTTCTTGAGAGAAATAGTTCTGCCCCCATCACGGCCACAAATCTGTAAGAATAATGCTAATGATGAAGCTAGAAAGGTCTAGTTTGTTTACTAGTTTGCTAAGCAACTGTGGACAAGTGTCTGAGTTTACAAGCACTCATTCTTTTTTCTATAAAATCAGTAAAGATGATGATACTTTATAGAAAACATATGAGGTGACATCATAGGACAAGCAAAACACAGCCTACTACAGAATAGGTGCTTAATATGCCCTATATAATGTTGCCATTGTTACTGACATGATGTAGGTGCTAAGCTAAGCATTAAAGTACAGGGCCTGACCTTGTGGTGCTCAGTCTAATGGGGCATGTAGACTAGTCAAAAGTCAATTACAATTTTTTAAGCCAATTATACATGGTAATTATCCATGGTGTTATGCAAACACCTGGAAGGGCTGCAGGACCTGACTCCCTGAGCTACAAACCATGAGTTAGACTTTAGGTCTGCCTGTAATAGTTACCACACATGGCCCACCTCCTTTGCTGCCTATCAGTACAGCCTGGGAGGGTGACTTGCAGGGTCAGAGGCACTCAGCAGTAGGTTGTTGGAAAAGAGAGAAAGCAAAGATGTCTGAAAGACCAGAGTCAATGAAAGACAAAGGTTCCCATTAAAACGTCTTTTTCAGATCGAATGCTTCGAGCCTCAAATGGGAGTGTGCCTAAGAGCCACAGAGCCATAGCCTCAGTGGCTTTCTTAATAATAATTTGGAGTTCAGTTCTTAAGAACTAACAAAGATGCTATGGTGATCAGTGGGAGTAGGATGTGGGATGGGTAGAAGAAGGAAGACAAATGTGGCCAATAAAAGGGCAACAGCTCAGTATAAGCGTTTAGTATCTTGACTATGAATGAGGCCACACAAACCTACACATGGCCTAAAATTTCAATGAACAAGAATCAGATCGTGGTAATCCCTGCAAAACTGTGAAACACTGAAAACCACTAATTGTACACCCTTAGATCACAAAAAGAGAGGGAGAAATACTTGGAACTAGATACAGGGCCACAGATTGGTGCAGCAAAAGCAAAGCTGGGGAAATCTGAGTGAGACCAGCTAGGCCACACCCTTGTTGTGATAATGTGACATTCTTCTATAAATAGGACCTTGGTGACAAACCAAAGTGCACTCTGGGATCTCTCTCTCTCTCTCTCTCTCTCTCTCTCTCTCTCTCTCCCTCCGTTACTTCTTAGACCTGCATGTCAGTCTACAATTATTTCAATTCAAAGCTCAGTAATTTTTGCAACAGCTGTAGTTTTTCAAGACCAATTTTGTCATATAATTTTATAACCATACCTGGAAATTTTTGAGAAAACACGTGTTTTTGTTTCATTAAATGGCAATATTTCCTAAATATAAAAATTTCCCTTTGGGGCTCAAAGACTTCATGACATCCTAAGTGATCTGCATTGTTTAGTAGGAGTCTGCAAAGCCAGGAAGTTCCCACGTGGCCTCACCCAAGAAAGTTGAACTTTTTTTTTTTTTCAATTCAGATTTGATGCCTAAGATTCATTTCTTTGAATGATTGTACTAGTTTGAGAATGTCCCCATAGGTTCATATATTTGAATGTTTGTTTCCCAGTTGCTGGGTTGTTTAGGAAGGATTAGAAGATGTGGCCTTGTTGGAGGAAGTTTGGGGGGTAGAGGGTTTGAGGTTTCAAAGCCCCACACTAGGCCCAGTCTTGGGCTCTCTCTGCCTCCTGCCTGAGGATCTGGATTTAAGCTCTTACTGCTCCAGTGCTCTGCCTGCCTGCCTGCCAGCACGATCCCAACCATGAAAACCATGGACTCTCCCTCTGAAACTGTAAACAAGCCCACAATTAAACCCTTTCTTTTGTAAGTTATCTTGATCATAGTATCTCTTCACAGCAATAGAACAGTAACTAAGAGAGTGATCTAGAACAAAAAAAAAAAAAATAGCCCTTATAGAAGTTATTCTTTCAATCAGTTATCTCACAGGACTAAATAACCCCTTTCATATAAGCTCTTCAACCAATTTTAATATGTTCAAATGGACACCATACATGTGCAAATTGGTGGATACGGTAATGTCTTAGTTAGGGTTTCTATTGCTGTGAAGAGACAGCATGACCACGCAATTCAATTTTTTTTTTTTTTTTTTTACCACAGCAACTCAACATTTCAGTAGGGATGGCTTACCATTTCAGATCTTTAGTCCACTGTCATGTGGAGAAGCATGGTGGCACACAGGCAGACATGGTGCTGGAGAAAGAACTGGGAGTTCTACATCTGGATCAGCAGGCAGCAGAAAGAGAGAGGGATACTAGGCCTGGCTTGAGAATTTGAAACCCCAAAGCCCACTCCCCCACACTGACACACTTCCTCCCACAAGGCCACACCTCCTAATGATGCCACTGCCTATGAGCTTATGGGGGCCACTTTCATTCAAACCACCACAGGTAGTGAGTTGTCACTACCCACAAAGTCTCAATCCTAAGAGGGCTGTGTTGCTGCACTCTCCTTCTCTGTCTCCTTCCCCCAAAAGCCACACTTCATCATAATCAAAGGCTGTACTTCTTTCTCTGCCTTGTATTTCCTTACTGGCCTTGACTCTGTGCCGCAACATAACACCCTAACTTATATAGGGGCCCTGTGCCTCCTTGTGTATGGTGGACCTGCATGTATTCATGTGTGCATGTGTGTAGCAAACACATACCTTCCAAGCAGCCCACTAGAGGACCTGCACGCTGTTCGACAATGATACCTGTCAATGGGCAAAACCAGTGGAGATTCTTCCATAAAGTCGCCTCCAAGGCTCTGAACTATGTTCTTTGTCCTAACTAGTACCATTTGTTTTCCTTTAAAGAATTTCACAACTAAGACCTGTGAAATGGAATTCACAAAATGTGTAAATAATGTGAACAGTGAAATTTATTAAAACTACTTTTTCATCCAAATGACCATAAAGCAATGAGACTGGATTTTTAAATACTTGTAGTTCATGCTGGTTCTGAAGGCAGACTCAGAGATCCTATTATGTTTAGGTAACAACTGAGTAGAATAAATGTGGACTGTCCACTCCTCAGGGATCTCTTTAGAAGACAGGTGTTTTGATAATTTCCAGCAGATGCATATATCAGGGGTACAGGTCATAAAAAGAAAGAGCCAAGACCACAATTTACACCCCTAGGACAATGACAAGAGAATGTTTTGTCAAGCCCAAAAGAGACACATAACTTTTGGAAGAATAAAACATACAATAGAATTGCCAGAAAATATGTGACAATAAATCTATAAATTGTAAAATAATGTATGTGATGAAACACATTTCTGGGCAATACAGAAACTGAAACAAGGGCCAGGGACACTATGAGCACCATCTTGAGGTGAAAACTACCATTCACAACAACTTCAAAACCACTATGCCATCTACACCTGAGTACAAAGGCAAGGACTAGAGATCTGACTTACCCAGCATAAACTCCAGGAGGTAGTGCACACCTATAATCTCAGCACTCGACACGTAAAGACCATCCATGTCCAGCTACACATCAAGTTCAAAGCCAACCTGGGATACATGAGACCTTGTATGGAAAAAAAAAAAAGGGGGGTTTTAACCCGGCCCCCCCCCCCCCCCCCCCCAGACAGGGTTTCTCTGTATAACAGCTCTGGCTGTCCTGGACTCACTTTGTAGACCAGGCTGGCCTCGAACTCACAGAGATCCGCCTGCCTCTGCCTCCCAAGTGCTGGGATTAAAGGTGTGCGCCACCACCACCTGCCTGGCTAATCAGGCTTTTTGTTTTTTTCAAGACAGGGTTTCTCTGTGTGTATTCCTTGGCTGTCCTGAACTCACTTTGCAGACCAGGTTGGCCTTGAACTCACAGAGATCCACCTGCCTCTGCCTCCCGAGTGCTGGGACCAAAGGCATGCGCCACCACGTGGAGCTAATCAGGCTTTTTAACTTTGCAAATATAAGCCATCTTTAAAAAAAATGCAAATCCTTTACTAGCAATTGCAGATATCCCCATGGGCCAAGTGGTAGATACCCAGGAGCTAGCAAGCACCAAGTTCAGAGAGGCCTCTGAGCCCCTCTTTCTGACTCCAGCAGGGACTCGGAGCCACATGGGGCCTTCCACATTGCAGTTGAGGGCCTGCCTTGAGTCACCCGTAAATCCCACGCGCACCTGTTAGATACTGTCTAATGGCACCTGACCTGCTCAGCACGTTGTGTCCATGATGCTGGAGATCTGGACTTAAGGTCATCTTTAAAATAGACGTACATTTCCCAGCACAGAAATAGATACTCAATAAACATTAGCATTAAGACTGCATCAGTCCTGCTGAGCTGGGTTGAATTAATACCTCTGTTCTTAGGATAAATTAATGTGTAAGACAGCCACATGATTAATGCTAACAATTGGATCTAAGAAGCTTGTGGTAGCTTTCCACATTAAAGTTGATTCATTCAAAGGCAATAGTGTGTCCTCACAATTTTCAAAGATGAGAAAGTGGAAGATGACTGTCAGCCTTCATGTTCTTCGCAGATCTCACAAACGGCTAAGGCAAAAACTGCAAACACGGTACGGCACCCTCAGTTCTGCCCTGATATTTTTTTTCTAACTGTACCCATGAACTTTATTTAGCCAATAAACTGAAAAGCTTACCAAACAAAAGACTTTGCCAAGCACCCGGATGTCGATGCGCGATTATGCCCTACAAAACAGAGGACATGAAAACAAGAACCCCCAACTGCAGGTCTCTGATAAACCCCCCAGACTGTAAGAACTTGGCTTTTCTCCTCAACTAGACTATGCCCTCCCGACTCCGAGCCCTGCCTCTGACTCACCTGGGATGAACCTGGTCCTAGGAAGCTGTCTCCGATGCACATTGGCTAAGTACAGTCAGGCCTCTCAGCTTCAGACACTTTAAAGGGTCCTATTATGAATATCAGGTGTATGTGCCTGGGTCCACAAGAGAACCAGTGCTCAATCTCAAACCAGCTTAGGAGTCTCGGTCTCACCAATACTCACCGGCTCCATGGACCATCATTGACCACCCAGCTTTCTTGCAGTAGCAGATGTTGATTTAAGAACTAAAGAGGGAGAACTTAAAACAGAGATAACCCTATCCATTCACTTATTTATTGTGGTTATTATCTGTTGTCAGAGATAGAACCCCAGGGTCTCTCAGGATCGCAGCCTGAGAGCAGCTGCGGTTCATAGACCGTTCGCGGTGTCCTCGCTTGTTACATTTCTCCAATGGAAACCGTGTCTAGAATGCAGTTAAGCGATGATTGACCGCAATTAATCCAAAAGGGACACATCTGGGAAGCTGCAGCCGCCCTCGAAAGACAATATTTGGGTACTCTGTGTAATGAATCAAGGGGTATTAGCTACAGGATAAACACTGCCCAGGCCAATGGATTAAGTGACTTCCCAGGCATGGAAGGAAAAGGGAGAACCCAGAGCAGGCTTTAGGAACTAACACAGGACAAGAAAGGGGGGGATGGAGAATATGGGAGGGGGGGAGGGAGATGCGGGGAGAAGGGGAGGCAAAAAGAAGGAGGGGGCAAAAAAGGGGGAGAAGAATTGTTGTTTTGTTAACATACTGATAACTTTCCCTGCCTTTGAGGTTCCTGTTTGGAAAAGGTACAATGAAGGGGACATTCTCCATGCTGTGAGCTAAATTCATTAATTCAAATTTAAATGCTTATTGAATACAGGAAAGTCACTAGCTTCTTAGTGACTCAAAGTTGGGATTCAACTGCAGCTCTAACCCTGTTCTGAATGTCAGAACCCTGCCTTGTTTGATGACAGGCTAATTAAAGAAGCCCCTTGGGAATAAATCCAATAACTCTTGTTAAATTGCACCCACCCAACACACGCGAACACACGCACTCACAAAACCTTATCAATAGCAAAGAGCACAGGCAAACTTCAGGAATGGCGGTGAGGACATTGTGCTTCCTGAGGCTTTCAACAAGACCTAATAGAACTCAAAGAAGGCTTGAACCCTCAAGTCCCTCCCAGTAGCCCACACAGCGCTGAGCTAAAGGCTACTGTACTGAGCTAGGACCCAGATCAATTGAGCACAGTTTGTGGTGCGGTCCTCCCTCCTGTGGCCCCCAGGCAGTGGAAAATTGGGGTATCAGAACCGTGAGGTGTTCTGAGCCTCTCTGCACTCAGAGCTCTGCTGTCCTTGAATCCTGAGCAAAACAGAAGTTCTGAAGTTGAAAGGAGAACACAGGGCATTTTCTCAGGCCAGCAAGATGGCTATTCCAGTAGGGATGCTCGCCACAGAGGCTAACCACCTGCATTCTGTTCCCAGCCATGGTGACATCCTTCGGTTTACATCTGGGGCTGAAGTGATTACCCAATATCCTTTAGTCTGCCATTGTTGCTAACTGTGGCTTTATTTAAAAGTCAGAAGCTTCTGACAACATGAAGATCAAACTTGAGTTCCTTCTGCTAGCACATCCATCGCTGACCAGAAGAATGCAAAGGATACCTAATGACAGGGAGAGGGTCCACACTCTGCAGCAAGGCCTTTCCAGCATGGGCAGTCCAGCGGGAGCTGATCTTCGACTCTGAGGGAGTTGCATGCCTGTCACACATTTTATCCGTTGGAAGCTTAAATGACAACAGTCATCAAAGGTCCAAATCTGTGGAACCAGTAAATGTCATCCTATATTATTGAGGCTTTGCAGGCTTGATTAAGAATTTTTAAGTGAGGAAATTATGCTGTATTATCTGTGTGTGCCTAAAATGAATGGCAAGTACCCTTAAGGGGCAAGGCATCCGACATGTACAGGAAAGAAGAAAATGTGATCACAGAAACAGAGATGAATGGAATGTGGCCCCAAGTCAAGAAGTGCCAGAAGTCACCAGGTTCTGGAGGGAATGCAGGCCTTCTGGCCCCTTCACTAGAGTCCTGTGACATAATTTAGATTCCTGGACTCAATAACTTAACGAAACTAAAGACCAAGTTTGTGGTTATTTGTCACAACATCAGTATGTTGTAAATCCCTAAATTATCCAACAGGAAGAGTCATTACCCTAAGAAAGAGAGAAGAAACCAAAAGTTGCAGGTAGGGACAAGAGTAAGTCCTGGATTCACTTTGTAGATCAGGCTGGCCTTGAACTCACAGAGATCCACCTGCCTCTGCCTCCTGAGCGCTGAGATTAGCAAGTATCACCACGCCAGCAATTACAGAAAATTGTAAACTGCCACATGGGTGCTGGGATTTGAACCTAGGTCCTTTGGAAGAGCAGCCATTGCTCTTAACCTCTGAGCTATCTCTCCAGCCCTGGGTTTTTTCTTTAATCATATATAACCTGACAGCTTTCATTTGGGCTGCTCAGGATCATGGTCAGGGGATCTTGCAAGAGCAGAGTCACCTTTAAGCCAAATCATATTTTTTAAAGTAGTTGAATTTTTTTATTTTTGAGTTTATAATATATTTACAACAGTTCTTCCTTCCCTTTCATCCCCCAAAACCTTCTCATATACCCCTCTCCACTCTCCTTCAAATAATCTCTTTTTCATCCATTGCTATTGTACATACATATATATTCATAAATATAACTTGTTAAGTCTATATGCTGTTGTATACTACATTCTCAGTGCTGACCATTTGGCACTAGGCACATATTGGTGTGTTCTTCCCTAGGGAGGGCCATCTCTCCCACCCCCAACTTTCTTCAGTTGCCTTTTTTGCATAGGGTTGAGGCCTCATGGCCTTTCCCCATCTACTTTGATGTGTTCTTTGATGTCCTCCTTGTTCAGCTCGTGCTTGGGCAATCATGTTGGTAAGACTTTATGGGTGTAGCTTCTGCATTCCTAGGAGACATAATCTCATAGCAAACTCCCTGATTCTCTGGCTCTTTTCATCCCTTCTTCTGCAATGTTCCCTGCGTCTTGGGTGTGGGAGTGTTTTGTAGATGTATCCATTGGGACTGGACTCCACAACCTAGCCATCATGATGGGAAGGAGAGAGAGGGGAGAAAGTAAGAAGAACATGAGGTAATGCTAGGGGAAGGCATGGACAGAATTTGATTAGAAGTAGACAAGGGTCAGAGGATATGGCAGCAAAAAACAGAATGCTTTGATAAAAGTGAAGCCCTAACAGTGAAAGACATCATGAACGTTGTATTGTTTTCCTGCTCCAAAATGCCAATAAGAAACTGTTTAAGAGACTCTCCCAGTCACTTCAGATTGTGTTTGGCAAACAGGTATATAATCTGAACTCTCCAGAAAAACAGAAGCAACAAAATACAGATACAAAAAGATTTGTTACATCTGTATTAGTTGCTTGTCCCACGGCTATAACAAAATGCCTGACAAAGTCCTTAAAGAGGAAAAGCAAGATGGTTTAGGAGATGAAGGTGTCTACCAAGCCTGACAACCTGAGTTGGATCCATGGGACTTACATAGTAGAATGAGAGACTCAGCCCTTGCAGATTGTCCTCCGACCTCCACATCCACACTCCGACTTGTGCATGATCACACGCATAAACACATTAAGTGAACAAATAAGTATATAAGTATTCAACTTCTATTTTTTAAGGAAGGGTTTCGCTCAAAGTTCTGGAGGATATAGTCCATCCTGGCAGGGAAAGTATGGTAGCAGGAGCAGGAGAAGGCTAGTCATGTCACTTCTACAGTAAAGAAGCAGATGGTGACAAATGCTGGTCCTCAGCTTGGTTTTGTTTGTTTGTTTTGCTTTGTTTAGTTCAGGGCCCCAGTCTATGGAATGGTAACCCCCATGCTTAGGGTAAGTCTTCCCACTCAGTTAACCTCTTCTGTATGATCCCTCAGACGCACGCCCAGAGGTTTGTCCAGTCGGTGGTTACAGATCCCCCTAAGTGGACAATCAATCTTTACCATCACTCTTGCAGCCCTTGTCAACCTGTCACCCAAAAATTGATTTTAGGGTATAACTTTCATCCCCATAGACCTGTGGCCATATCATAAATCAAAATGCATTCAGTCCAACTTCTAAAGTCCCCGAAGTCTGTAAGAGTTCAAATATTCTGAAATGTAAGTGCAGAATGTCTCCCGAGCCTCAGGCAATCTCTCAACTGTAAGTCCCTATGACATCACAGTCTTGTCTCCACTTGTCTCCAACTACTTGTCCAAACTACTTGTCTCCAACATACAGTGGCACAAAGTAAACCTCCCCGTTCCAGAGGGAGAAATGGAAGCCTAGTAAGGTTAAAGTGCTTACTATGCACCCAGGAAGGTCTAAGTTCAGTCCCTGGCAGCCATGAATAAAGCCAGACATGGTGACAATCCCATCTCTGGGACGGCAGGAACAGGAGGATTGTTGAGTGTTGCTCGGCCATCCTAGTCAAGTTAGTGAGTTCCAGGTTCAGTGACAGACCCTGCGCCAAAAAATAAGATGGAGAGTGACTGGGGGAGACAGCTGATACCCACCTTTGGCCTCCAGATGCATGCACATGCAAGCACACCTTCATGCACACATTCATGAGCATGTACACACATATAGATCACACATACAAAACATTAAAAGTGTTCCTTCTCTACTGACAGTATTTAAAGATTTTTACAGCTTTAGCTTTTCCAAATAGTGCTGGATTTAACATCCTTGCACACGTATCCCCATGTACATCTACAAACATTTCTGTAGAATATGATTCCCATCCTATCTAAGAAGAAATATATATATTGCTTGTTGTATTTTTAATTCTCTTTAAGAAGTTCCTGCTTATTTTCAGTCTAAACCACTTTTAGTAATTCCAGTCCTTTGCCCTCAGTGTTTTTGCCTCTAGCCATAAGGCTAAATGATATCATATATGATGCTAAGAACATGGGAGAGTTTGAGATTTAAGAGCAAATATCTCTTGTTTGTCTTATTCGTTCTTTGTAATAAGTTTTTCTAGCAAGTCCCTGACCATTCAGCCCCCTATAGTTCTCCATATTTCTTAGTACATACATTTTGCTTGGAGCAATAGCAGAACAGTGTAAGACTGAATTTCCTTAAAGACAGAGTGACAGAATTCTGGACTATGAGCTATACCCCCCAGGAAAACTGTTCTTTTCTGATTATAGAGAACAATTGAGTAGCCATCATCTTCACCTTTTCTTTTTCTATTTCTTCTCTCCTTGGAAGAAAGATCCAATGCCCTGAGGGTCCACATTTATCTTGTGGTGGTGGAAACAGAAGCCACATCTTGCAGATGTTGGAGCGGGAGAGTAGAAACATGAACACTTGACCATTTCCTCCAGCCACACTTCAGCTGTGGTCTGTGTGCCCTGGGTTTCCAGTTCTATACGAACATTAAATCCTAATCTATCCAGACAACAGAGTCTGCTTTTAGGGGGTTTTGTTTTTGTTTTTGTTTTTGTTTTTGTTTTTGTTTTTTTTTAGGGGAAGTTTCAAGATAGGGTTTCTCTGTGCAGTCCTGGATGCTCTGAAGATCACTCTGTAGACCAGGCTGGCCTCAAACTTAGAGATCCACCTGCCTCTGCCTCCTGAGCGCTGGGATTAAAGATGTGTGCCACTGTGCCTGGTTTTCTGGTTTTATTGTATGAGACCAAATAGGCTCCCAACAGATTCATATCCTAGTTTTTGAACAAACAGCTCTCAGCTAAAGACATAACTATGCTCACAAGGCTGTGGACTTCATCCCCAGCATCTGAAAGACCCTTCAAAACAGCAAAAATAAAAAGCAATGAATTAAAAGACAGGCAAAAAGAATTTAGCTCAAGCAAATGAGTTATGTGAAAAATTCCTATTTCTGCACTCTAAAAGTATGCCCTATGTCACTGACTTTAGTTTTCTCTCCAAAAAAAAAACCACCTCTTTTTAAAAAATAATTTATTTACTTTTATTTTCTGTGCATGACTGTTTTGTCTACATGTCTGTATGCATATCATGTGCATGTCTTCAGAGATCAGAAGAGGATACTAAATTGCCTAGAGTTACAGAAAGTTGTGAACCACCTTGCTGGGAATCAAACCCACATCCCCTGCAAGAGCAACAAGTGCTCTCAACCACTGAGCCATCTCTCTAGCCCCAAAATAGTGTGGGGTTTTTTTTTTTTCAGTTTTTTGAGACCGAGTTTCTCTGTGTAACAGCCCTGGCTGTCCTGGACTCACTTTGTAGACCAGGTTGGCCTTAAACTCACTGAGGTCCACCTGCCTCTGCCTCCCGAGTGCTGGGATTAAAGGTGTGTGCCACCATGTCCCAAAATATTCTTAATACTTTTTACTTTATGTGTATGAATACTCTGCCTGTATATAAGTGCATCATATGATCCAGTACCCACAGTGGCCAGAATAAGACATCAAATCCCCTGGAACCCATGTTGCAGTGAGCCCCCATGCTGGTGCTGGAAACAAAACTACGCTCCTCTGCAAGAACAGCAAGCATTCTTAACAGCTGGGCCATCTCTTCAACCCCATTCCAACAAAATATTCAATGCTTATATTACTTACTTATCTTTAATGTTTTAATGTAATTACTTCTTAACCATTTTGTAAAAATTAAACATATCCTGAGTATATGTGTGTGTGTGTGTGTGTGTGTATTTTTTTTTTGCAAAGGTTTCATTGTTTTGGGAATTGACTTTGTGTTTGATGTAAAACTGTACATGAAGCATTCAACACATGAGATAAATCTTCCCTAGGAGCCCAGATGGAAGACAGTGTCACATACAGCCTTGTAGTCAGGTTGTTGTCTTTAGAGAACATAGAGTTCATTACTTCTTCCTGGTATCTGCTTTGAGGTGGGGAGCAGGTGTGGAGCCTGACTGAATCCATCTTGAAAAAAGATTCCATTTTGTATTAAGTTTGACTCAGAGCTGACCTCCAGTTCCAGAACAACAACAAAATGTACCCGACCTTGTATTCCAGGGGTGTTCCCTCGTCATCACCAGACAGCTCACTCTGAGAAAACACCCAAAAAGTCTAAACAAACTTTCTGATGGTCAAGCTGACCACAGCTGGTTAGTCAGTAACAATGAGCCAATCAGAAATGGACATGACTAGCTACCCAAATGTCATCCATTCATATGGTAAACAACTTGCTTCTTTGTCTGAGTCTCTATATAAACTCTGTACTTTTGGGTCTGGGGGGCTCTCAACTCTGAACTGCTGTGTCAGTGAGTGTTGAGAGTCCAAGCTCTGAGCTTGAATAAACAACCCTCATGTATTTACATCGGAGTTGGCTCCTAGGTGGTCTTTGGGGTCTCGAGAACCAGGCAGAACACAGGGCCGATGTCAAACAGCAATAATGTAGTGTTGTAAATATTTTGTCAAAGTAAAAGTGTGTGGGAGAAACATATTTTTCATTTTTGTGGATGGCTTGAAGTTGATTTTGTTTTTAAAAAGCTTATAAGTTCTTGATAACATACTTCAAAAAGATTAATATACAGTGGCCACTCTCTTTCTGAGTCATGCAGAGAGGGGTGTGAATGTGTTCAGTGGGAGGAGACTTGCTGGGTGATGGTGTGGCTGTTCACAAGAGGATATCTGAAGATGTTTATTATATACCACACATTAGAGAAGAAGAATACATCAACTTTCTCCTCCTGGTGTAGCAACTGGGTGGCTTAAAAAGCAGCTAACATGTGTTGCTTCACAGGTTTGGAGGCAAGAAATCCAAAGGCAAGATGTCATGTCAGCAGGGCCATCCATGTTCTTGTGAAACTTGTAGAAAATGTTTTCATTGCTTTCTCCTAAGTTCTCATGGCTGACTGGCCTAGATACCTGTTTCCACACAGTAGTCTCCCTGTGTCTACGCACATCATTTTTCCTCTGTGTACCTGTTTCTATTTTCATCTTTCTGTTTCAGGGCCTGACCCTAATGACTCATTTTGACTCCATCATTTCTGTAAAGACCCCATTTCTAAAATGGTCATAACTTCTGATATCTGGTAATTAGGACTACAGCACATATTCTTTGGGGGAAATGGGATTTGACTCACAGCACAGATGGATTGGTAAATTCTACAGGTTACCTTGGTTGGACTAAAGAGTGCCCAGAGAGGTGGTAAAACATTATGAATACATGTGTCTATGCAAGTGTTCCTTGAAACTGGGCACCCTACTGGATTAAAAACCAAGGCATGATGGTGTGTGTCTTTAATCTCAGGAGACAAAGGCAAGAAGATCTCTGTGAGTTAAGGGCCAGTTCATTCTACACAGAGAATTCCAGTCCAGGGGCGCATAATGAGAGGCTTTCTTGATGATGCTGATGATGATGAGATGTCCAGACTTGCCGTCCACTCAACATCTTCTAACTGAGATGAGTGCTGGGTGGTGTACATCGATCAGGGGCCAATGGTCCTTTGTAGCCATCAGTGAACTTTCCAAACCAGATTCCTTGAGCCCATCGGTACATCAAATAAAAACTGAAGCCCCACATCACTTTGGTTATTGCTTTTTTCACGCCTCATACTGGCATCTGTTGAGCCCTGGGTTAGTTAAGGCCTAATGTTCATGGTGCTGTAGCGTACAGTGAAATAAATGGGGATTCGGCTAATTAAATGACTGCACAAAGCCGAGGTGCTTGAAAAAATCTCAAAATCCATCTATTGGCCTGTCCCATAGCCAAGAGCTGCTACTGTTATATGACCCAATAAAAGAGATGTTATGTAAATTTTTAATATTTTATTGAACATAAATAATTAGAATATCTAGCCATTTTCTAAGGTGGGAATATCTGATGGCTAACATGCAGAAAGCATTGCAGATGTTCACAAACTGCAGAAACATCAATTTGCTTCTAAGTTCCTTTTAAGCAATTTTTTTTAATTCTAAAAAAGTGAACATTTATAACTGTGAATAAATCGTTTGCGGTTTAGGCAAATGTTTAGGAATATTCAATAAAGCATTCATATAAATATTCAGCTATGGAGATAATTTGATTTAAATAGATGGTACTTTCAATAAATAAACATTGTTCAACATGAATAAACATTTTAAACAACCGGCAAGCATCAAAAACCAGCTGATGTTTCATGCAAATCTCAGGGAAACACTTTATTTAGCAGTTCTTCCTAAATTCAGCACACATTGTTAGCAATGCTTCCGTACTCTGTATCATGAGGAGTGTTTGTGCGAAAGCACATGCTTCCTCCAGAGGCTGAACACAGCCTGCAGCACTGCCATCTTATGACAGTCTTTCCTTCTTTGCATTTTACTGTGCAGCACCACGGTGTCCAAGGGTCTGAACAGAACCAAAAGAACAACACTGCCCAGGGTTCCAACTGTCTCTGACCTTTACATCTCTGTGACCTGGGGTAGTTTAACTGTGTTTGCCTTCAGTCTCACCTTTTGTGAACTAGAAATCAGGAATGAGGTTAAATAAGATCCTGTGTCACCAGTATGATTTTGTATAAATTGAATGCTCTATTGGAGTCTTTTAAAGCAGGATTGAGCAGCCATTCATTGTCTGTAACCTGTAATTGCTCTCACGTGATGTGAATGGGGGAGTAGATTGGTATAGCATTCTTTTTGTTGTCGTTGTTTTGTTTTGTTTTTTGGGACAGGGTTTCTCTGTATGTCCCTGGGTGTCCTGGACTCACTTTTGTAGACCAGGCTGCCCTTGAACTCACAGACATCCACCTTCCTCTGCCTCCCGAGTGCTGGGATCAGAGCCGTGCACCACCATGCCCTGCAATTATAGACAGCTGTGAACTGCCATGTGCATGTGCTGAGATTTGAACCCCTGTCCTTTTGAAGAACAGTCAGTGCTCTTAACCACTGAGCCATCTCTCCAGCCCTGGTGTACCTTTCTTGAAGAGCAATTTGACCATAGCTATCAAAACTGGACATGCACATTTCCTTTGGTCCAACAACTATGCCACAGGGAATTTACCTATCCCTAACTAGTTGACAAACATGTCACTAGATCAATGTCCCAAGATGTTTATTGTTGCCTCTTTGTACTATGGGGGTGGGGGGACATCTTAGATGTTCATCAATAAATGATTAAGTCAATTACCATAAACTCCAACTTTTGGGTCTTGCCACAATAGAAATTTTACCTTTGTGTGTTTGACTATAAGCTTATTGTCTCTCTTCTTGGTGACAAGAGGGCACTCACTACCCCCCACCACCTTCTAAAGTGTACTGAATAGAAGGAGCCTGGGGAGCCATAAATTGTGGCCCTTTCCTGTCTCTTCATGCATGTGATTCTGGTGTGTTTGGTGGTTGAGGAAGAACAGTTAGACATGTTCCACTCATCAAGTCCCCTTCATTTCTTGATAGAGAGCAGTCCACAGCAAACTGGAGCCCTTTCTCCTCCCAGTAGCTTCACTCGGCAGTTCTGATGGGAAGCCCACTGTGGTCAGCCTCCCCTGGAACTGACTGCCCAGCTCTGAACACACACCATCAGGGTTCAAACAAGTAGTGTTATTCAAAATAGTGTAATGAAACAAGGGTGGCTGTGCGTTCCTGTAACCCCAGACAGACAGAAAGATTGCATGCTTGAAGTTAGCCAGTTCTACATAGCAGGTTCCCATCCCCCACCAAAAAATTTTAAAAATGGTAAAGCATAGGTGTTGGAGAGATAGTTCAAAGGTTAAGAGCAGTTCTTCCTCTTTCAAAGGCCTGAAGTTTGATTCCCAGCACCCACATGGCAGCTCACAACCACCTGTAATGCCAGTTCCAGAAGATCCACTGCCTTTTCCTAGGCTCTGCAAGCACCAAGCAAACATGTGGTACACAAACATACATGCTGTCAAACACACATACACATAATATTTTTAAAGTTTTAAAACACCCACACACATAAAAAAATTGATAAAAGTGTGTGCTGTGTCTGTGTGGATTGAGATAAATGGGGTTTTTCATCAGTGTACTAGGCAGAACGTGGGGTGTTCAGAGTACACCTCTGGAAATGCTTGTATTTGTCTAACAATATTTTTAGTATTAGTTATTTGATATAAATCATCCATTAAAAGTTACTGAAAATAATTACGAACAGCTTTTTTTACTTATATATTTTGCAAAATTAAACATTCTTAAGAGAAATCTTCAGGAAGAGTGCAGGATAGCAAAATGCAAAGCAAATCTTTTTATGGAATGAGCAATTACACTTACATATCAGTTTTCTTCTGTTTGGAGATTTGGGATGCTGGCTTGTTTGTTACATGTATACAATGTGTTGTGATCATATTCGCGTCCCTTTGCCCTCTCTTATGCCCCTCCCACTGCTGACTCCTATCTTCCAGCCCATCCAACACTCTCCTACTCTGTATCTTTGTGTGAGTGTGTTGTACATGCAGCCACATCTGCTGTGCTGGTTGTTGTGGTGTCCACGTCATACCCAGAAGCCAACATTTCATAGCACTCTCCCAAACCTCTGGCTTTTACAGTCTTTCCGCCCCCTCTCCCACAATGTTCCCCAGACTTGAAAGACACACTATAGATGTTCTATTTAGGACTTAGCACTCAACGGTCATTTATTTTCATCACTTTGGCCAGTTATAAGTCTCTGCTTATAAGCAGCTATAAGCTGCTGTCCAATCAAAAAGAAGTTGCTCTGACCAAGGCTGAGGGCTGCACCAGCCTGTGGGTATAAAGTTCTTAGGCAGTTTGACTATGCGTTCTTTTAGCAAAACATCAGCTATAGGTTTCTCCTCTAGGGCCAGTGACTTCCTCAGGGTTAACCACCATTATGATGGTGAACACATATTGCCTGGTAGGTCACTATTGTAGCATACAGAGTCCGCAGCCATTGATGGCTTTTCTTTCCCAACAGTCTACAGGCACCTCCTGGCACCATAAGTACCAGACAGCAGGAAGGAAGCTTCCATCTCAGTTCCAGTTTGATTTCTCTGTGTCCTGTATTCAAAGCATACAATGTCTTCAGCAACCGAGTCTTACCATCAAATTCTAGTGAGCGACCAAAGGCAATGGCAGAACCCTGTATCTTTTGGGGAATCTAACTGGGTTGTAACTCATAGGGAAGTATCCCATATAAGCTCCAGGGTTTTCATTTTAAAACCTGTGGCTTCTGGGAGGAGCATTATTTAACCATGCAGATTACCTTCACTCAAATTCTTAATAATTATATTCTCTAGCTGTGTGAACATGACATTACAAGCATTTAATCCAGCACTTGAGAGGCAAAGGTAGGAAGATATCCATGAGTTCAAGGACAGTCTAGTCTACATAGTAAGTTCCAGGCCAGCCATGGTTATATGATAATACCCTATTTCCAAAAAAATTACATTTTCTTATATTTGTATTTATAACCTATTTTATAAATTGTATTTGTATTGTCTTATAAAGTGGTAGCTATCTGTGTGCTTTTTTGTTAACCCACTCCCACCTCTCCCCCACTCCATCAGCTCCATCCCCTTTTAAACCTTTCTTCACCTACTGATTTCCCTCCATTGTCATGTCACGTGTGCTTCA
Source organism: Lophiomys imhausi (assembly GCA_907164525.1). Lineage (NCBI taxonomy): Eukaryota > Metazoa > Chordata > Mammalia > Rodentia > Muridae > Lophiomys > Lophiomys imhausi. The sequence goes on from CAJQZJ010001333.1 coordinate 586,700, forward strand.
CTAACTTCCTTACCTTTAAGGCCTCTTAACTGCTCCCTCATGGCTCCTTTGTTATTTCCTGGCCTCTACAGACACTCCAATTTAAATACAGAAATCCAAAAATTTGAAGCTGAGAATGAATATGAGATAGAACATACATAAAGCATTTGTCTTTCTTCCTAGACCTGGGTTACCTCACTCAGTATATTTTTCCAGCTCTATCCATTTTCTCACATATTCATTTGAGTACAGAACAAAAAAAATTCATTGTGTATATGCACCACATTTTCATTTGTCATTTATCAACTGATTGACGTCTAGGCTGGTTCCATTTCCTAGCTATTGTGAATAAAGCAGCAGTGAACATGGCTGTGAAGGTATCTCTGCCACAGGACACAGAGTCCTTTTGGTATGTGTCCAGGACTGCTGTAGCTGAACACATCTGTTTTCTTGGTTTAAAACAATCAAACTCTAGGTATGTAAAATAGATAAAGAATGTATCGTGTTTATTTGTGTGTGTATGTACTTATGCACATGTGTGTGCCAGCACAAGTGCACATACATGCATGTGGATACAACAAGTTGACACTGCCTTTTTCAATCACTCTCCACATTATTGTTTGAGGCAGGGTCTCTCACTCACCATTAGCTAGACTGGCTAACCAGCAAACCCCCAGGAATCCTCTGTCTCTGCCTCCCCAGCACTGGTATGATAGGTGTGCTCTGCCACACTGAGCTCCCTATATGGATGCTGAGGATCTTAATTCAAGTCCTCATGCTTGTTTTCAAGCACTTAACTGACTGAGCCATCTCCCCAGCTGAGGAATACATCTTAAGACAGAATTCAAGGCATCCTGAGCTGCTATCACGATGACATGGAAGCTGAGGATGACAATGCTGCCACAGATGGCCACCACCACTGATCCACTTCCACAGCCTTGACAACCATTGGATCCTTGACTTTCTGAGCCTCCCCTGTTTTCATGTCACAACCTTAAGGTTCAAAGTCCAGTGCAGGACCAGCCAACCAAATGAGATGAAGAATCCTACTGAAGAAGAAGGGCCTGTAAGATCAGAGATTCCTCACTCCCTTATTCACTGCAACAGGAGAGCAAGCTGCTAGTTGGGTTTAGAGTGGAAAGATGAAGGAATCTGATTGGGTTGCTTCTGTTTTCTCAACGCATTATGACAATGGCCATCAACCAATTGAAGTAAACAGATAGTACTAGAGATTTGAGGAAAGAAAGGATGTGGAATAGCACTTTAGAGGTCAATCTTCCACTTTCCCACGTAGTAAACTACACCCAAAACAGTGGCCTATGAAAATAACAACCACTTATTTGCCCATGATTCTGGTAGTTCTCCTTCAGGGTCCCTCACTTGATTGCAGTGAGAACCCATAGTGGTGGGGTTGATGTCATCCTGAAGGGCTGTTCAGATATGATTTTTGTCCTTGGCAAGGAAGGCAACACTGGAGCATTTCAGATATTCCCCCTCTTTCTCTCTTACACTCCATCTTTCTTTCCATTTACATATGTACATACATATTTGCATATATTTATTTTATTATATATGTATACATAATATGTATATGTAACACATGTTTACATATATTCATCTACAAATTATTGACATTTGCATTTATATGTATATTCATATAGAAACTGAATCCTCCCAACAGCCCAAGAAAAACTAGTAGAATCTTTGTGGCCTTTTCTAACCTGGCCTCAGAAGTCATGTAAGGTTCATTCTGCTATATTCTACTCATGGCAAAGTAAGAACTTTGGTTCTGAGTAGTGAAGCCCTACCCAGACTCAAAGGAAGAGGATGTAAATGATCTCACTATGTAAGAAATGTCAAAGAATTTGTAGAAGTAGCTCTAAAGTATTACCAGTAGAAAAGAAGAAAGACTGAAGAGGAGGGAAGAAACAAGACAATGTCAGGGCTACACAGGGTATTCTTTTGGGGTACGTGGTCATGAATCAGAGTCTAGTTGGAAGTTATGTTTTTTTTAATTAGGCTTGTTGGGTGTGGATGCAGGAGGAAGATAGTCTATTTATGTTAGATTTCATCAATAGTCCTCCCTGTGAGAACATAAGCATCATGAGGGAAGGACTTTTGTGAGTATTATAGCTAAATCTCAAAGGTCAAAGCTGATGAAAGAGTCCCTCAATATATCGTTGTTGGATTGATCCCAGCTCTTTCCAGCTATTTAGAGTCAGGATATCTGTCTGCCTCGCTGTCTCCAACTCACCATTTGACTTGACACAGCTCAATGAGTGCTTGGAGCCTTAGGTCTCACATCTGTAAAATAAAGATGATTTGATTTTAAGATCTCTTTCAGCCATAAAAGTCATATCTTGCTGTCACACCCCACTCATCTGATGACTTGAAACACCGCTGCCAAAGCATATCCATTCAGATGAAGGCACCAGCTGGTGCCCTGGGGTTTTACCTTACAACTGATCCACTTAAGATGAAGCCTCTGGAAACACACTGAATCTAAAAGCAAAGCCTCCCACACTCAATAAATCCTTGTTGGATTTCAACAGAAGAACACCCAGAGAGAACTATTGATGCTGGAGCTGTAAAGTACCTAAAAACAGATAGATCTGCCCCATTATTTTCCCTCTTGGGTGTTCACATCCTTTCTTAGCTATCCCAGTCTGGTCAGGTAAATATAACTCTTTTTATCTTTCCTCATATGTCAATCTCCTTCTCTCCCAAATCACATTTGTTGTTTTTCTCTGAACATTCCCCAGTCTGTCTTTGCCTTTCCAATATTTAATGTAAATATTGTGCACTAGGTAGGAAGTTGGGGTGAGACTGTGGAGCAATTGGAACAAATCACATTACTAAGACAGCAAAGTTGCCTGAGCATTCACTGTGCCCTAAAGGCTGAAGCACATCCTGAAGCTGTATTTGTAAACATGGCAACTGCCTATGGGGTGGATTTGAGGACAAAAGTTAGGTCTCCTGCTCAAAAGTGGCTAGGCAGGGGTTCAATGCCAGCTCCACTACTAATAAAATGTGTCGCCTTGGATAATCTATTTCTTAGCTATTCTATTTCTTGGTTTCCTCCTTTAAAATATTAGTATGTTAGGGTAAAGAATTTCAGGATCAAATGAAATAATATATACAGAGTGCTGTGAACCACATCTAGGACACAGTGAGCACTTGCCAAAGCAAGAATAGTATCTGTTCTTTTTTCACAACACCTGAAATTCTACCAATAACAACTTACTCCTCGGAACGAAGGCAGGGACCCAGCCCTGGGTCCTACTATCCTTACTCTAACCATATTGCCAACCTAAGAAGTTTATTTGTTCTCTTTCTTTGTTCCATAATGGATGGAATTCTCATGCTAGGCCCCTTAACTGGCACTGCCTTGAAAATCTGCCCAATGTCCAACTCTTCTACTACCAATTCAACTCCTTTGTCACCTTCTTCAGGAACTGGACTAAAATCCAGACCAACGTATGGAGTCCAGATAGGTATGAGTTATTTGACTGACAGTCAATATGAGTTGATTGGCTGACCAACTACTTTCCTCTGGTTTCCCTGGTACTGACCCAGAATGGTGCCCCATGACCATCATCCTCTATTTATTTGCTTTCAGTAGCTGCTTTTCCCTTCTTAGCTCTCCATCATCTCCCACAGATACCAACCAAACCATTACTTTCTTGGCTAAATAATTGAGGTCATTAAATCTCCAGGGGTGGGTCAGGTGTGGTGGCGCAAGCCTTTAATCCCAGCACTCAGGAGCAGAGGCAGGCAGATCTCTGTGAGTTCGAGGCCAGCCTGGTCTACAAAGTGAGTCCAGGATAGCCAGGGCTCTGTTACACAGAGAAACCCTGTCTGGAAAAGCCCAAAAGAGAAAGAAAGAAAGAAAGAAAGAAAGAAAGAAAGAAAGAAAGAAAGA
>CAJQZJ010001333.1:593172-605926 GCA_907164525.1 Lophiomys imhausi
CAACCCATGTTCAATTCCCAGCAACCCATGTTCAATTCCCAGCAACCACATGGCAGTTTACAACTGTCCGTGACTCCAATCCCAACAACACACATTCAGGCAAAATGCCAGTGCAGAGCAAATAAAAATAAATAACTTTTTAAATATTTATTGGTTTCTTCAAGTTACATCACAATCATAGTCCCCCCTCTCCTCCCCGTTCCTGTCCTACCCTCCTACTCTCTTCCCCCTTACCCTCCTATCTGCTTTTTTTAAATTTGAGGTGTATCTTTTTCCCCCAACAGCTCCTCCTTTTAATCCAATGAAAGGCTCTTTTTCTTATAACAACAAATACAAAAGAATAAGAACAATTAGGCCATAATTATGAAAATTATAAGGTATAATCTACATTCCCAATGTTCAGTCCATACGTAATTGGCAACTGATATTAATATTCTATTATCTAACTATCTATCTCAATGAGTTTGAAGTTCTATACTTAACTCAGTTTCCATCCTAACTTGCATTACCAACTGAAAAACATCTTCTTAAACTAGAGCATCCTTTTAATTCCTAAACAACTTAAAATTTAACTGTGAGACTATAACTATCTAGTCTTCAACCACATCAGAGACCTGAGAAGGATAAATATATTTGATTATACAGGAAGTGCAGAGCCAGCAACTTCCAAAACTAAGAAATGACAGACAACTAGCTGCCTGGACAGTCCCCAATTTCTTTCTATAGCATTGGAGCATCTATCTTCAGCCTTTTGTATCTCTGACAGACATTAATTGTAAAGCAGGAATTATAAAGGATTTACCTACCCTGTCTTGGCAGAGTTAGGCTTTCCTTTTCGGACAGCATTCTGTCTACACTTGAAGAAAGAGATTTCTCTTGCCCAGTGGCAAACTTGCCACTAATGCAGCCATCTCCAAATGGAGATTCTTAGATGCTTATCATCTACTTGGAGTAGAATTGGGGTTGCTGTCAGGAGCTGACATGTCTCAATATCAAAAAATCTTAAGTTAAGAAAACATCTTTGAGTGTCATACTCTACAGATCTCTTGAGGTTTTTGAAGACCACCCATCTATCTCATTATATTTGGATAAGCAAATGTTGCTTGTCTCTTAGCAACTTGATTTCTGATTAATTTAGAAAACATCTGTGATACACTATGCTAGTACCTAACAAAATAACATGTTTGAATGACTATTAATAAATCATTTTTTAAAAGACTAATGCTATGATTTTAGACAGGCAGTGGTGGCAGAAGCCTTTAATCCCAGCACTTGGGAGGCATAGACAGACAGATCTGTGAGTTCGAGGCCAGCCTGGCTCCAATGTGAGTTCCAGAACAGCTAGAGCTGCACAGAGAAACCCTGTATCAAAAAAACAAAAAAGAAAAGAGAGTAGAGAGGAGGTTATGAGCACCTTAGAAAATAGAGTAGAAAGGAGAAACTAATTGGAAGTGAACTAGGAAGTGAAAGAAAGGATTGAATATGGTGTCTAGGTGTATTAGTCGGGGTTCTCTTCTAGAGTGACAGAACTTATAGAATGAATCTAGATAGATAGATAGATAGATAGATAGATAGATAGATAGATAGATAGATGGATGGATGGATAGTGGATGAGTGCGTGGGTGGAAGATTTATTGGAATTATTTACAAGCTGCAGTCTAGGTAATCCAACAATGGGTGACTGTGAATGGAATGTCCAAGAATCTAGTGGTTGCACAGTCCAAAAGGCTAGGTGTCTCAGCTGGTCTTCACTATATGCTGAAATTCCAAGGAAGTAAGCTCCAATGCCAGTGAAGAAATAGAAGTGCTAACAAGGCAAAGGCAAGCAGGCAAAGAGCAAAAACTTCCTTCTTCTATGTCCAGCAGAAGTATGACCAGACTAAAGGTGTGTCCTCCCACTTCAAAATCCAGAATTAAAGGTGTATGTCTTCCTGCCTCAAGAGCCAGATCAAAGGCGTGCATCTTCCTACCTCAAAGGTCCTGACTAGATTTATCAACTTCAAGCCAAGCAAAAAAAGTCTCTCACAGATATGCCCTCCATTTCTGGATTGTAGTTCATTCCCAATGTAGTCAAGGTGACAACCAAGAATAGCCATCACACTAGGTTTTCTTACCAATGGGACATGGGCTTTGCTAATGTACCTCATGGAAAGAAGAAATGATGAAAATTCCAAAAAGGTAAGACAAAGATAGCAATCCCTTGAAGGAGAGATGAGTTTCTGTCAGGCTTGAAAATGTCCTTACCTCCTACTGACGAGCTTTCACAGTTCCAGAAGCTGCTGTGCAGAATACTGGGGAAGAAAAACCATCAGTACTTTTCCCCCAGTGCCAGGCTGCATGCCAAAACACCAGCATTCAAGCAAGGTGCCTCTCCTGGTGCAAGAGGAGTACATCTATTATGGTTCTACAACCTTATAGCTGGATTTGAAGCTTGATCTACATAAGGGAATTTCATGCCTGGTACTGTAACTTTGTAATTTTGCCAAAAGTCAATGGTTGTGGAGGTCACAGGCCATAGGGTAGTGCCTCTTGTTGGTATTTTGACAAATAGCCATGTTGCCAAGTTGACTTCTAAATATTTGGGTTTATACCCACACACCTGAGCTGCTGTCAGCCTTGGTCAGGGGAGCTTCCCCATCCCACCCCACCCACAGTGGGCAGTAATCAAAGGAGAGATCATCACTGGTCAAAGTTTGGAGTAGAGACTGAGTGCTCAGCCCCAAATAGGACATGCTTATATCAAACCCTGTCATCCTGACTCAAGGCTCAGGGAACATCACAGAAGAGGGGACAGAAAGAAGGTAAGAGCCGGAGGATGTGGAGAAGTACTTTGAAATGCTGGTTTTTGGGTGTGACGTGGCTAATGCACTCATTAGCTCACAGCAGCTGTGGTTACCTGCATTGTGCATCAGATCAAGCCAGCCAACATTTTGACATAGATGGGGAGGTGCTCTTAGGCCTCCCTTACTGAGGAGCTATGGGTAGTTGATGGCTGCTGGGGGAAAGAGTCATTCTTAGAAAGAGGCCACTGGTAGGTTTCCCACACTCCAGTGGATGGTCCCATACCCATGCACATATGGAAAGCACCAATAGATTATATTAAGTAAGTAAGTAAGTAAGTAAGTAAGTAAGTAAGTAGAGGAAAGCTGGATGTGGTAATGCCTTTAATCCCAGCACTCGGAAGGATCTCTGTTAGTTTAATGCCAGTCTGGTCAACACATCGAATCTCTGGCCATCCAAGAACATATAGTGAGACCCTATCTTAAAAAAAAAAAGAATCTTTTCAAGATGGAAGCAGAATATAGATTGCTCACAAATTAAAGAAACCAAACTGAGTCTGTGTAAACTGTCCTTTCACTATACTTAGTGTGTGAAGAAAGGAACAAGATGAGGGTGGGAAGAGAAATTTCCAGAAAAAGCACTGAACCACCAGCAGATGTGGCTTTTGCTCTTGTGTTATAATGAAAAAGATTTTAAAAGTGATTCTATTCTATGTGGAAGAATCTACTGGAGATGAAAAGAGTACGAGAGAGAGAGAGAACTTGGACCTTATAGTAATGTCCTGACCATGACTGGAGAAGTAGAATTTAACACAGCTCACAGATCAGCTTTAAATGGAGACTCAGTATCACGGCATGAAGAGGAGAGGAATGAGTACAGGCTGGTGCTGATGTGGACACATAAGTTCATGCAGCAGTTGCTGTCTATCTTGTTCCTGGAAGATGTTAGGAAATGTTATCTGTAGAGACTAAACTAGTTGCAGTGTGGATGGGAGCCTTAGGAAAGTGAGTAAAGTAACTGGCATACTAAAAGAATTGCCAGGCAGAGTTGTGCACTTCATTGACCTACATCAATGCAAATGTGCATACATGCCTCTGGCATTTCACTGCCTCTAGATCCCAGGGTTGGGAAAGGAAGTATATTAGCTACGAAGAAGACACAAAATGGAGGTTGCAGAACAGGTAGAGGATGCACACAGGGGGACAAAGGAATTAAGGATGCTAGAAAGAGGATGAAACACAAATGCACCATGAAACATCATCAGAAATGATAAAGGCATGAAACCACAGGAAAGGACTGTCAAAAGAGAGGGAGGAGAAGGGAACCAAGAGACTGGAGATTACCAGAAAGGGAGAGAACAGACAGGATTTTGAGATAGCTTTCTGTAGGTAGTAAGGGGAAAGGGTCCATGGTAAAAAAAATAAATTTTGCATATGGTACAGTGAAAATGGACGTTAGCGTTAAAAGAAATATTAGGGTTAAAACCATAAAGCTAAGAAAACTAGAAATGAGATAGTCAAGTCAAGTGAGACAGAAAGGCTCTGAAAAGCAAGGCCAGTGTGCTGAGCAGCTAGTTTCCCAGAATCCTTGAGGCAGTGTTGTCCTTTCACACATCCTTACTTCTAATGCAGCTGATTATAAGTCGATGATCACCTAAACTCTAAGTAAGGATGGCTTCTAACTTAGAAGCTTCCATTCAGTAGACCATCCCGTAGATAAGGTGCTAACTATGAGGTAACCAAGAAAGACTACAGCTACATCTTGGTGGCTATGATAGAGTTAACTCATTGCCAGAATAAAGCTAAAAGCTGATCACAAACCTATCATAACAAAAAGAGCTTAGTGTCATTAGCATTTGAGACATCTGCAGAACCAAAGGATACAATGTCAGCCAAGTAGGTAATGGTCAGCGGACAAGGTCAACGTCTAACAATGGCAGAGTCAGACACAGAAAGAAGAGGGCTTCAGCTACCCACAACTGGATAAGCAGAGCATAAACACCACGTGATCGTCTCCCCAGTTGGGCCAAGGGGAAGTGCATAGAGTGTGTGGGCCCTCCACTGGCTCAACCCAAGGTAGCCCAGCGCCCCAGCCAATCTCATAACAATTACCTCGTCTTTGTCTTTGGCTCTATAAACATCACTGCACAAGGAAATCCATTGTTAGTCCTTTCTTGAGACTGCCCCACTTTCATTAGTTTGACTCTCTCTCTAGTTTCACTTGTCTATAATTCTCCTTAACAAGTCTCGCTTCCACTTTGCATACTCCCATGAGAATTCACATCCTTAATCACCATTGGTGTGTGACAACAAACTCTAAAACCACTGTCCCAAGTCCATCTTTGGTGACTGTGAGTATACAGCACCCTAGGTTCTTAGATCAAGTACAATTCACAACTGAGCAAAAAAAAAAAAAAGGTTTTTTCCTATTCACTGAAAAAACGTGCATCAATTTAAAGAGCATTCCTCTTGTTTCATAGTGTGGAATGTTGTGGAGCTGTTCTGGCTGTGATAGTCCTATGCTGGAGAATGAAGAGATAGAGGCAAAGAGCACAAGTGATCATAAATGCAAATATTATTTGAAAGACATATGAACAACCTTCCACTTAGCTAGAACTTCTAAATAACTGGAAAGCATGCTAGTTACTAGCTTTTTTTTTTTTTTTTTTTTGGTTTTTCGAGACAGGGTTTCTCTGTGTAGCCCTGGCTGTCCTGGACTCGCTTTGTAGACCAGGCTGGCCTCGAACTCGTAAAGATCCTCCTGCCTCTGCCTCCCAAGTGCTGGGATTAAAGGCGTGCGCCACCACCGCCCGGCGTTACTAGCATTTTTAATGTCTTTTTTTTTTCTTTAGACAAAGGCAAGGAAGACAATAAGAAATAAGGTTTCTGTTCCAGATGTGACAATCTTGGAGCAGATGGATAAAGAAGAAACTAACCTGCTTCTGACAACTGTTTCACCCAAAAGACTCTATACTATGATTCGCCAAGAATACGACTGCTAAAATATAGATATACAAGTTTTAAGTAGCAGGTTTAAATATTATGCTGCTCATAATGTCATCTGTGAAGCCAAAGCTATGGTTGAAGAGGGTGTTCTTGAGACCCCACTCTCCCTCCTTTGCACTTCCTGACTCTTCTCTCATTGGCTGAATCCATCAAGAAACCAGAAGCCAAGCCTATGAATGTATTATGTCATAATTGATCTGCCAGGTAGAAATGCTGTACATACAGTATTCATATGTGTTTGTACTACTAAAAGAAATACTCTATGCTAGATAGTTTATAAACTGAAGAAATTTATTTTTCTAGAGGCAGGAAAAGACAAGACCAGGGAACCAGAAGATTCCATGCCTCATCAAGGGCAAGTCTTCATCTTTGAGATGTCCATCATGATGCATCAGACTTGCCTCCTGGGTTCTTCATTCATTCATCCATCTTTCCTTCCTTCCTTTTCTTCCAGAAGGCATCTCACAATGTAGACCAGACTGTTCTCAAACTCATGATCCTCCTGCCTCAGTCTCCCAAATGCAGGAATTATAGGTATGTGCCACCACACGTGACCAAGGTGTTCTCTTATAGTAGAAATACTTTGCTCTATGTCTCTACTAAATGTAAAGACAAAAGACAAAGAGTGATGAAATTTTCCTGAAAATTGAAGAGAAAAATTTTCTTTATGAAAGAGAAGAGTATTCATATATGTTTTAATATACATATAAAGCACGTCTGTTTCTAAAATACGTAGACTTTTCCCAGGCTTACTTCACTCAATTACGTTATGTTCCTGGAACTCTGTTGGCATTTCAATGTGAGCTCCTGGATGAGAACTATGCCATTAGAAAGTAGGAAAATCTGGGTTGTTTCCAGTTTCTAGCTATTACAAATAAGGCTGCTATGAACATAGATACCCAAATTTTACAGAACGTACTCAATGAGAGCTCAATGTTTACTGCTATGTCCTGGCACTGATCTTAAATTCCACATATCTCTACGCCATGACCTTCTTTTTCCACAAAGTCCTCTTAGTAAAGTAAAGGAAAGCATCTAGACCCAAATGTTTACAACACTGCAGGTAGGGAATACTCTAGGTAAGTAAAGGATGGTACTGAAGGCAAAGACCTATGAAGTAGATGATGATTAAAGCAATGGGAATAGATTAGTTCACTTAGTTAAAGGGGCATATCGACTTAAAAAGAAAGAGGGCAATCACAGAGCTGTAAGAGATACAACTAATTAAAAACTGAGGGGGGTAACGCAAAAAGGAGGAAGTGACACAGGGAATTAATTATACAAATGATGGAAGAGCTGAGAAGCAAAATGGACAATGAAGCAACACAAAGCTGAGCAACTTCAAGATTTGTGCCACTGCTAAGATGGATATATCACAAAAACGAATATCTGAGCTCAGAGCTGAGATTGCTGGAGGGGGGAGATGAGGGGAAGATTCTGAGGCTGGAACCAAAAGGGCAAAGGATGGGACCTACAGAGAAAGGATGTTGTCTAGAAGATTGGAATCATGGTGTAGACTGAGCCACTGCTGAGGAAATCAGCTTATGAGTCTACCAGTTCATTTACTGTCCAATACTAACGAGAAAAAAAGAGTAGAAGATGAATCTGAAAGCAACAGGCAAATAATGAGTAGAAATCTGATTACCTAAGATTTAATAGGAATTTGGGAATAAAAAATATAAATAGAGCTGGCAAGACAGATAAGCAGGTAAAGACACTTGTCACAAAGTCTGACAACCAGAGTGATCCCAGGACCCACACAAGAGAAGAAAAGGAAGCAACTCCCATAAGTCACCCTCCAATCTCCACACACAAAAATAAATAAATAAGTAAATTTGTTTTTTAAAAAAGGACAAAATGAATGAGAAGCAACAAATATAGATCATATGTTTCAGTAGTATTCAATTTACTAGCACAAACCTGAATTGTTTCCATTCTTCTTATGTTTCCAAACCTTCGAAAAGGCAATTCTAAAAAGTCTATTGTTAAGAAGGTCCATTTCGGGCTATTCTTCCCCATATGGAATAACTTTTCTCCAAGTTTCTTCCTTTTCTGGGTGAAATTTATAACCTCTTCATTAACTTACCATATCATTTCTTCCAGAACATTAATAAGGATGATTTTTAAGAATCTGATTCTTGCCGGGCGTGGTGGCGCACGTCTTTAATCCCAGCACTTGAGAGGCAGAGGCAAACGGATCACTGTGAGTTTGAGGCCAGCCTGGTCTACAAAGTGAGTCCAGGACAGCCAGAGCTGTTACACAGAGAAACCCTGTCTCGAAGAAAAAGAAAAAAAGAATCTGATTCTTTCAGAAAACAACCTGAACTCAATGCCATGAAAGCTCTCCTTGTAGATGTCTTAACTCTTCTCCAAGTTAGAACTCAATGCCAAGATTCCTGTAAAGCTACAAAACAATGAATCCACTAACTTGAGAGAAACCCAGTTAGCATTTTAAGGTATATCTGAATAAAGGCCACTCCTCATTGGCTATATGCATTTTCTCATTTCAATAACATGGATTTCTCAGAACACAAGTAGGCAGTCTACTTCTCAAGTGATTTGTTTGTTTGTTTTTGTTTTTGAGACAGGGTTTCTCTGTGTAACAGTACTGGCTATCCTGGACTCACTCTGAAGACCAGGCTGGCCTTGAACTCACAGAGATCCACCTGCCTCTGCCTCCCCAGTGCTGGGATTAAAGGCGTGCGCCCCCACGCCCAGCTATAGTGATATGTTTTAAGTGAGGTGGTCACCAATTTTTATTACATATCAGTAAAACTATTTCAGGTTGATTTAAGAGAAAGAACATTAGAGGGAGACAGAAGGCCAGGACCTGGAAAAAAACAATAAAAATATTTATGTCTTACATTCGGTTTATGAAACTAAATAATGAAAGGGATTGTTTCTGTCCTAACTACTTCTTAGAACTTTTGGTAGAATAAATGAGAAACATAGTTTAAAAATGCCTTATAAAATGCAGTATAAAGACACAGGTAAGCGTTGAATACTTCAGTTCCAAATCCAACTAAACTACTAACTGGCCATGTGTTCTCAAGTAAATTATTCAACTTCTGTGTCTTCATTTCCTCATCTATAAAATGGGAAGAGTAGGAAGCCCACACTGTGCCTGGCCGCTTTAATCAACAAGCCTGATATCATTTATACTCCAGAAACCAGGGGGCTAGCTGATATCACACCCCATATCCCTTCCCCTTTTTCTCAATATAATATTTTTATTAATTATTTGGGAATTTCATAAAATTTATCCTGATTACACTCACTTCCCATTCCTCCCAGGCTCACCCTCCCACTCTTGTGACTGCCGCTTCCCAAAAAGGAAAGAAAGAAAGAAAGCTGCATCACGTCCAATTTGTGTTGCCTATGTATTCATTGGAGCCCCTTAAGTCAAACTCCCAGTGGACAGCCCCTTAAAGAAAACTGAGCCTTAGCCAAGCATGGAGGCAGAGGCAGGTGGATCTCCGTGAGTTCAAGGCCAGACTGGTCTACAAAGAGAGTCCAGGACAGCAAGGGCTCTGTTACACAGAGAAATCCTGTCTTGAAAAACAAAAAAAAAAAAAGAAAAAAAGAAAGAAAGAAAGAAAAGAAAACTTAGTCCTTTCCCTCTTACCCCCTAACCCCACCAGAAGCTACCAACTGTGAAGTGCTACACTTCAGCATCTTTATCACAGCTTTTCAGGACTCTCTTCGATGTTTAGCAGTACCTTCTTTCCCTTATTCAATTTTCCTAAAAGTACTATTTGAATGATCTCTATGCCTGTAGCACATAGATGTAACTTCTGCTTCTAGCAACTCACAGTGAGTCGACACTGCCTACTCAGGTTGGTTGGGCCCGTAGTACCATGTCTGGCACTATGATTGCTCCATAAGTCTGAGCAAAAAGTGGGCCAGAGAGAATGTGATAAATGATCATGTTGTTATAAAACCCCAGGCTAGTGGTTAGGCCTGTGGGAGCTGCCACTGTACCCTAATAAGTAAAAAGCTGAGCAAATTGAGAAATCGCAGTTCCTCTGACAGAGGAGCAAGATCACTCAGCACACTGCTGCCCCCGAAATGGGAGAAACAGACTGGCAGATATAGAGAATAGCAATTTACACAACAGAGGCCTCTGTAGGAGCCAGTGCTGGGCAGGAAAATGGTCCTGTTACTGAAGTCTCAGCATAGACAACTCAGAGAGTCTGAAACTTTCAGGGAGCCAATCATAGGGGCATCAATATTTTTTGTGAGTTTTACCTCTAGAAGCCCTATCAGATTCTCCCAGCAAATATCAAGGAAAAGAACCATTTTGGACCAGGCCAGAGCATTATTCTTAACAGGGCCTGCCTTTAAGAGCGGCTACTGTAGCTGGGCATGGTGACTGCATGCCTTTAATCAGGCACTTGGGATGAGAAAGATGAGAGGGAGAGGAAGAGGCCACTGTAGCCAGAAACCACCCTGCTGACAGTTATCAGTGATTAACCAACCTAGAGGAAGGGAACTAGCCACTTCAGCTAGTTCCTACCCATCCGTCCAGGGTATAGTGACGTACTCAGCCCAGACTCAGGCTCACCAAAAGATTGAGATCTACCTATACAATCATAGAACTATCCTTCTCCTACACTGTATTACCTTTATGTCACTGTGACTGAAATACTTCACAAAAACAACTGAAAGAAAGGTTTCTTTTAGGCTCACAGTTGCAGAGATATTTCAGCCCTCATGGCACAGAAGGCATGGCAACAGCACACACTCAGCTCCATGGGGCAGCAAGACTGCAAGCAGAAGGTTAGACCGAAGGAGTTATGCTATGCCCTTCAAAAGCATGCCCACAGAGGGCCAGGTGTGTGGTGCACACATTTAGTCCCAGCACTCCGGAGACAGAGACAGATGGATCTCTGCGAGTTCGAAACCAGCCTGGTCTACATATCAAGTTCCAGGATAACCAGGGCTTCACAAGACAGAGAAACCCTGTCTCAAAAACAAAACAAAACAAAAAGCCTGTCAACAGAAACCTACTTCTGCCTGTCAGGCTCCACCCTCTGACGTAGCACCTTCAAGCTGAGTATTAAGTTTTCAAAACGTGAGCTTGTGTGAGACATTTGAGATTCAAGCCATAAAATATACCTTTGTGCCACATCATAAAGGTTTTTTAGTAGCCTTCCTTTTACCCATGTTAAGAGAGTAGGGCTGGAGAGATGGCTCAGTGGTTAAGAAAACTGACTGCTCCTCAAGAGGACCCTGGTTCAATTCCCAGCACCCCCATGGCAGTTCCAGAGGATCTAACACCCTCACACAAACATACATGTATGCCAAACACCAACTCTACATAAAAGATAAATAATTTTTTTAAGAGGGGTTTTGTTTTTGATTTTGCTTTTGGTTTTGTTTGAGACAGGGTCTCAATATGTAGCTCTGACTGTCCAGGAACTCACTATGTAGATCAAGCTTACCTCAAACTTTCAGATATCCACCTTCCTCTGCCCCCACCCCATGTGTTGGGATTAAAGGTGTGCACCACCATTCCCAGTTGAGGGCATTATTTTGTTCATTAACTTATTTATTTGCTTCTTTTACTTCCCAATCACAAACCCACTCCCTGTCTCTTCCCAGTCCCACCCTCCCACCCAGTACCAACCCACTCTGTCACATCAAATTGCATCAGGACTAAGTGCCTCGTCTTCCACTGAGGCAAAACAAGGCAGCTCTGCTAGGAAAATGGGACGCAGAGGGAGGCAACAGAGTCCAAGTCAGAGACAATCCCTGCTCCAATTGTTATGGAATCCACTTGAGGACCAAGCAGCCCATCCACTTCATATGTGTAATGGGCATTATTTTTAACTACACTTCTACACCAGGCCCCAAAACCTGACTGAAATTTAAAGTGGAGTTAGTCATGCTGAAGTTCCACAGAAACTAAGTTGTTACCTAGATTTCTTATAAAGGAAGAGAGAAAACCAAACTCACCCAATAGACCTGTTCCATAGAATGATAATTAAGGACCTTCTGATCTGATACATGAAATAAAAGTTAACTAAAAATAACCTGATATCAACCAGTAGTTACTTTTCTATCCTTCGTTCTCCCTGCCACCTCCTTGAAAGGAAAATACCTTTGAAATGGCCGATCTTCTATTTGTTCATTTCTGCTTTCTTCAGCCTTTTTCTTCCTATAAAACCAATCTCTTCTGCTCAGCTCATTGGAGCGCCTGTTTTGTTTTATGAACTGGAGTGTTGCCTGATTCTAAAATCACAAATAAAACCAATATATCGTGTCCTGCTTTCAACAACAACACCAGGGAAGAAAAAAGTAAATAAATAATACCAAAATGCAAAAAATACAGTCCAGAGACACAGCAAGCACTAGCATCAGTGTAGTAGGGACATCGGAATTATCCAACTGGGAATTTAATACAAGTAGGCTAAGGGCTGTCTGGATAAAACAGGGTGATGTAAACAGAGAATGAAAATCCAAAGATATGCCGAAGATTAAAACACATAAGTATAAATTATGAATGCCTTTGAAAGGCTTGTTTCCTGACCAAACAGGGCTAAGGAGAGTTTCTGAGTCAACAGAAACTTGCAAAACTGAAAAGCAAAAAGAAAAAAGATGTATGCACACACCCTGTGTGTACCTGTGCACTTATGCATACACACATATCCCAATGTTAAAGAACTGTGAAATAATTACAAATCCCCTGGCTTTCCAAGAACCTCAGACAGATTCCTATATATTAAAACCACATTCTGTTTTCCTGAAAACTCTGATCTCCTGGTGTAACAAAAAGTCTCAGAGGAGTGAACAGACTTGAGAAAAATGGGACATAGACATAGTATAGGAAAGAAGAAGAAAAAAGGACAGATTATTGAATATAGCTTTATACCTTTGTATACTGATACAAAATTAATATTATATTTGGCTAAATTGGTATTGATCATTGTATATTAATGCAAATTTAAGATTGTATAGGGCTACAT
>CAJQZJ010001333.1:617769-666818 GCA_907164525.1 Lophiomys imhausi
TGGGATTAAAGCCGTGCGACACCATACCCAGTTCCATCAGCCGTTTTAAATGATTAATTTTAAGGGGAGAAATAATTATTGAATGATCTTGTATAAAACTCATGAAAGAGAAAGTCACTTAGAGGCCTGCCCAGTGGGGCTGCCTGCAGTGGGATCCACACAATGTGTAAGTATGTGGTGGAGAGAAGGGAGAGAAAGAGAAGAGGAGCAGTTTGAGCACTATGAAGAGAGGCAGAACTGGAGAGGCAAGGGTGGAGAGAAACAGCCTGATGTGAGGAGTAGCCTGCCTTGCCACCTGAGACCATAGTGAAGTCTCATCCCATGCTGCCACTGAAGACTATGTCTGGGTCCATGGCCATCAATCAGCAGGGGTCTGTGTCGGTGTTCATTGTTCATATTACCACCAAAAGCCATGCAGACATTCCTGGTCTGGGCTATCGCCTGGCTGGCCCCACCTCTCACCAGCTGCAGAATTCTGGAAAGCAGGCCCTGCACCTCGCCTGGGCAGCACCTGGTTGCAGGGACAAGGATTAGTCAGCCCAGGAGCATGAGTTAGGGCCCCACCACTCCTCTGCCCTGCAATGACATGTGCTAGGGAGAGATGCCCTCCGCCCCTCGCCACCTGTGATAGGCAGGAATGCCAGCCCAAGGGCATGAGAGCAGGAGAGCTGGCCCCTCCCCTTGCCAGCTGCAGCACTGGGTGAGCTACCCGTGGCAGTGCTGGAGAATCTGTCCTGGTGGTTGGGTACAGGAGAGCTGGCAGGCTGACCAACTCAGCTACCACCCAGGCCCAGATCCAGGGCTTTGAGTTGGCCCACCCAATATCTATCCCTTCTATGATCTGCTGGAACACAGATCCAAAGCTGCAGGATCTCCATGTCACAGGGAAACAACAGGATATCGAGAGGAGTCCCTGTAAGGATCCAGTATTGATAGTGTAGCAGAAGCCAGAGGCCTCAAACCAGACCAATATTATTCATTGCAATGAACACTTGCAAGTAAAAATGTGTGGACAAAAGGGTATACTGTGGGACACACCATGATACACTGCAGCTTCCACGATGAGATTTTGTTTGTTTGCTTGTTTGTTTGTTTTAATTTTTATTTTCTTTTGGAGGGAGGTTGCAAGGGCAGAGGGGTGGACAGGAAGGAATGGGGTGAAGAAATGGGATCAAAGTGCATGATGTGAAATTCCCAATCAATAAAAAGTTTTTAAAAACTTATGAAAGACTTAGATTAGGTCAAAAACAAACAGCTGAGTATTTCTGAAGAAAAATCATGTTGTCTATAGCACTGGCCTCTGGCTGATCTGCTTCTGTGGGGTTTTATTTTCCTTGAGTTTTTGATACCTCTGTAAATAATGGACAACAATGAAAATGTCCTGTGTACAGGATATGCAAGTAGATTCCAATAATTGGAGAGATCATTCTATCTCCCCTACGTACAAAGTTCAAGAAAGTTATTCAATGATGCTTATTGAAAGCATGGTAAGGCAGCCTTTATTCAGAACCAGAGGTTAATACAGCATACTCTAGTATGGGGCTGTGTGTGGAAAAGAGAAATTAGATTCAACCTCTGTTACAGCATGCGCACGTGGGCATTTATAACCAAGGAGCATGTCGAGGTAAGTGATAGGAAATTACTAAGGAGGCCTTTAAGAGCAAGATGGATTCTGGGTAGACCAATAAGAGGATTAATGATGAACATAGGCAGGGTGATCATTTACCATCTGGGCAAAAGTAATAGTTCAGGTATTAAAAGTGACCAAGTAAGCCGGGCGTGATGGCGCACACCTTTAATCCCAGCACTTGGGAGGCAGAGGCAGGCAGATCTCTGTGAGTTCAAGGCCAGCCTGGTCTACAAAGTGAGTCCAGGACAGTCAAGGATACACAGAGAAACCCTGTCTCAAAGAAAAACAAAAAACAAAAAGTGACCAAATAAGGCCTGGAGAGATGGCTCAGTGGCTGAGAGCACTGGCTTCTCTTCCAGAGGACCAGGGTTCAATTCCAAGCACCCACATGGCAGCTTGCAACTGTCTGTGACTCAAATTCAAGAGGATCTGACACCCTCAGAAAAAAAAGTGACCAAATATTAAGGATGGAGGTTGAATTGAACTAGCAGCGTTCTTGGTAAAATTGGATTTAATAAAGAAATCCATAGATGGACTTAGGAGAAGGTTCAGGAGACTGATTGACTAAACTATGGTTAAGTATAGAATCTTCCTCGGGTGTAGTGCCTCATGCCTGAAATCCTAGCATTCAGAAGCTAAAGGCAAAAAGATAAGCACTTAAAGGCCAGCCTTGGCTACATATCAAATTTAGGGCAAACCTGGGCTATAAGGGAATCCTGTGCCCCTTTCCCTAAGAAAGTGGGCTGAAGATATGAGTCAATGGTTAAGAGCACTGGCTGCTCTTACAGAGGATGAAGGTTTGATTCCTAGAACCTACCATGGTGGCTCACAACTATCTGTAACTCCAATTCTAGATCTGGTGTCCTCTTCTGGCTTCCCTGGGCACCAGGCATGCAAATGGTGCACAGATATACAAATACCCAAACACATAAAACTAATTGATTAATTAATTTTTATTTGTTTGTTTACTTATGTACATTGGTGTTTTGACTGCATGTATGTCTGTGTGAAGGTGTTGGATCCCCTGGAACAGGAGTTACAGACAGTTGTGAGCTGCCATGTGGGTGCTGGGAATTGAACCCAGATCCTCTGGAAAGTAGTCGGTGCTTTTAACTGCTGAGCCATCTCTCCAGCCCAATTGATTAATTAATTAAAAATGTAAGCTAGTCTGATATCCATCTTTTGTTGTTGTTGTTTTGTTTTGTTTGTTTTTGTTTTTCAAGACAGGGTTTCTCTGTGTAGCCTTGGCTGTCCTGGAACTCAGTTCTGTACACCAGGTTGGCCTTGAACTCATAAAAATCCACCTGCCTCTGCCTCCCAAATGCTGGGATTAAAGGTGTGTGCCACCACTGCTCAGTACCCATTAGTCAATTTCAATGCCAATTTTTGTTTCTTTAAACTGGTACTTGTTTCCTCATCTATTAATAGGCTATATCTATAAAAGAGTCATTTTTAAAAATCCTCTAAGAGACCTTACTATCTTACCAGCAAATACAGGGGTATGGGGAAGTAGAAATCAGTCAGCAGGAGAATAAAGGGCTATTTGGCCCCCTGGTGATCTACAAAATCCCCAGACTCAATCTAAACATAAAGACAACACAATCATACCATTGCAGTCTCAGCCCCAGGGCTGATCCACATGGTCTGTTTGTTGAGGACCTTGTCTCCACCCAGCGATCAGCTGACCTAGTTCCCTGGTTCTGTCAGCTTTGATGAAATATGCCTTTTCCCAGAAAAGCCAGGGTCCTCATTCATCACAATCTGCTCAGCATGATAACTGCTGCCCTCTTCCTTAAACAAATATTTTTCAAGAACACACTGCTTCAGCCAGGGGTTTTGGCACACAGCAGGGACTCAAACACTGGAAGTGGCAAGGCGTAAGGACTGAAAGTTCCAGGCTAGCTTGAGTTACATAGCTAGACTCTATCTCAAAAACTGATGGATAGATGGATAGTGATAGGTAGGTAGGTAGGTAGGTAGGTAGGTAGGTAAGTAGGTAGATAGATAGGTATGTAGGTAGATAGAGGTAGGTAGGTAGGTAGGCAGGCAGCAGGCAAACTTACAGACAGGCAGGCAGACAGACAAGTTCCTTCATAGAGAATAGGTGTAGACGTTTATACACACACATGGTAGCCAGAATTTCCCTAAAACTGAAGCAACACGGAGGTAGGAGCAAGAACCCAGATGATGTAATATCCCTTTGCATTTGGTTTCTGGGGAAAGCTCCACAGTCTTGAACTTGGAAACCAAATATTGTAAATTCAAATCACGACTTTACCTCTAAGCAACTGAGCTTTTCTCTCCAGACCTCAATTTTCCCCACTTGTAAAGCAGAATTTAAAATTGCATCTCAGAATTTTGTAAATGTTTGATAGGGATAGATGCATGCTACAGTAGTTGCTATAGTTTAGATCTAGAATGTCTCCCCAAGCCAATGTGTTAAAGGCTTGGTCCCATCCGATAGTATGGGGTGGGCAGAAATTTTAAGGGGTGTAGGGGGAGTGGAATTATGGTTTTAATATTAAATATTCCCCATAGGCTTATGTGTTTAAACACTTAGTTCCAAGCTGGTGGTGTTATTTGGGGAGGTTGTGAAACCTTTAGGGGGGACTAGCTGAAGATTGCTGAGTAGATAACATTGAGGGTCGCTGCCCCAACCAGGCTCTTTCTGCTTTGGCAACATTAAACAAGGTGTATCCGACGTTCCCACTAATATACCTTCCCCAGCACAATGAACTCTGTCTCCTGAACCCTGAGCCAAAATAACCCTCTCCTCTCTTCTGTTGTTTTTTTTCAGGTGTTTGTCATAGCAACAAGGAAAGCTAAGTAATACAGGGGATCTGGTGGGAGGTCCTCTAGTGACAGGGGACTTCAACCCCTTCCTCTTCCACCTTTTCATCCTGGCCATGAGTTGAGCGACTTCCATCTACCACATGCACCTCATCATGAAGATCATCCTTGCCACAGGCCATCTAAATGTGAACTGAAACCTACGAAACTGTGAGCCAAAACAAACCCATTCTCGTTGACAGTTTGTGTGTATGGCTAGGAAGTATATCATAAAGATACCTTTTCCCAAAACTGTTCCATGGAGTCAATGTAATTCCAAACAAAGTCTCAAAGGATTTTTCACTGAACTTTACCCAGCTAATTTGAAGAAGACATATTCTGGCTGGTGAGATATCTCAGCAGGTTAAGGTGCTTGGTGATCAAGCCTCAACACTTGAATTCAATCCC
Organism: Lophiomys imhausi; assembly: GCA_907164525.1. Taxonomy (NCBI): domain Eukaryota; kingdom Metazoa; phylum Chordata; class Mammalia; order Rodentia; family Muridae; genus Lophiomys; species Lophiomys imhausi. The sequence continues at coordinate 622,637 of CAJQZJ010001333.1, forward strand.
TGGAACCCAAACAGGGTTTCTCTGTGTAGCTCTGGCTGACCTGGAACGTGATCTGTAGACTAGGGGATGGGGTGGAGCTCAGTGGTAGTGTGCTTGCCTAGCACACATAAGGTTTCCGTGTTTGAGTCCAAGCATTTCAAAAAAGGAAGAAAGAGTGTTTGTTGATAGGTAGTAATATCCTCCCCCCATATAACTATTTCTCCAAAGGAGGAAAACCATTAAGCATCTGCTGTGGCAAATATTGTAAAAGATTCGGGATGATGTCTGAACTACAGTTAGTTTGCTTTAGAGAAATCAGTTGTCCCTTATCACTCTGCAAAAACAGCATGTTCTGCTCAGCTAAGGTATGAAACAAAAATTCTCCTTGTATTGGTGCCTGGCTTAGACCGTAGCAGCTTATGGCACACTAGTATCTGCCTGGTCAGAGAGTAACCAGCATTTACAATGCTCTAAGCCATACTCTCGCGTTTGCATGCATTTAAATGCTTTCAACAGCTCCCCCATAAAAAATGTTTGCCCACTACAATTTTATGACAGCTGGCTTTGCTCCCTTTCGACTTTTCTCAGTGTGCTGCTCTGAGATTTAGCCCATCACTTCCATGTTTGGTAGCAGATCTAAGAAACCCTAAGACCCTCTATTTACAGGCCTAATCCTCCTGGATCCCAAGCTCAAAAATGTGAAGGCCGACCAGACCAGAGCAAACAGCAGTGAGAGCAGGGCAGGTGGTATGCAGAGCCAACTCGAGGGCTGCATGAGATTCCACAATGCGTTGAAATGGAGCTCCCTGAAGCACATGCACCCTGAAGCCTTCAGGATTCTGAAGCCACATGACTCCATTCAGGGCGACCCCTGCTGGGCAGAATGGCCAAACCCAGATTCTTGTTCCCAGTGTGTCTAACTTCCCGTCAAGTGTTCAGATGCCTAGAAGACTAGCCTTGTCTGGAGTCTTCAAACCTCAAGGCCTTGCAGCATCCAAACCACTCAAACTAGACTTTTACTTGTTAACCCTTCAGTAAAGTGGCATCACTATGCCTATCTCACAAATGAGATTAATGTCCCCTAGTATCACACTTTATTGACACACATCAAACTTGTGTTCATTGTGCTATAGAGTATATATTTTTTCATATGCTTTCTGTTACATAATAAAGAATACACTGACTGGCCTTTCTGGCTGGTTCCAGGGAGGGAAACTTAAAATCATTGCAATTTCTGAGTCATGGTAGTGTCTTTGTCATTCGGGAATCCCTCAAGTCACATGTGAGTTTATGCCAAGAGATGATACAAAAATGCCAGCTATGTAATTATAGGACTGAGACTTGGATCAACCTGACCTTAAGGAGTCAAGATCCAGGCTTGGTAGCACATGTAAGGACTTCTGGCATGCACATTAGCCTGGCACATTGCAGCACATCTGGGGAAACTGAGAACAGGGGCTTTTGGACGCTACCTCTCTTCAAAAGACGTTGAGCAGAGCCAAAATAGGTGGAGCCCAGTTGAAGACTTGGCTCTGATAGACACATAGCAGAGCTTTGTTGAGGAATTGGAGAGATGGCTCAGTGGTTAAAAGCACTGGCTGTTCTTCCAAAGGACCCTGGTTCAAATCCTGGCACCCATATGATGCTTCGAAATTGTCTGTACTGGCTGCATACCAGTAGAATTTTCTGAAAGAGGCCTAGCTAACTCACTCAGCAGAGCATTCTTTTATGTTTGTTTGTTTGTTTGTTTGTTTGTTTGTTTGTTTGTTTGTTTTGTTGGATTTTCAAGATAGAGTTTCTCTGTGTAACAGCCCTGGCTGTCCTAGACCTACTTTGTAGACCAGGCAGGCCTTGAACTCACAGAGAAATGCCTGCCTCTACCTCCCAAGTGCTAGGATCAAAGGCATGCACCACCATGCCTGGATGAGCATGAGTCTCTTAATCTCACATGGTTCAGGCCCCCCATTGGGTGCCACCTGTAACCAAAATTTTTATTAAAATACATTTATTTTTTTTTAAAGATTTATTTATTGTGTATACAGTGTTCTGTCTGCAGGTATATCTGCAGGCCAGAAGAAGGCACCAGATTTCATTATGGATGGTTGTGAGCCACCATGTGGTTGCTGGGAATTGAACTCATGACCTCTGGAAGAGCAGCCAGTGCTCTTAACCGCTGAGCCATCTCTCCAGCCCTAAAATACATTTATTAATATCTAATAAACACCTATAACCTAACAACACATAAACAGCCCTACCCTAACCCTTTTGAAAGGAAATCAAAGCCGTGGGTCCTGGAAGGCAGACTTGTCAACCTTCTATCTGTAGGCACACCTCAAATAGCAATCAGCAGTCTGGCTCTGGCATTATTATGGCAGCTTCTGCCTCAATTCAGCTTAGGTTTGAGGTTTTATCCTCAGGCTCAGGGCCTAGCATCACCCATCACTCCTGAGGCTGGCCTGCTTCAACTTCTCAGCTTAGGGCCAGCTTCAATCAGCTGACACTCTCCACAGACACCTCAGGCTGCCGTTTGTACTAGCTGAACCTCTCAAGGCATGTGCTGTGCAGCACAGCTTAGTCCTTGGTCTCAAGCCTTGCCGTGACTTCGAGGCCTTGCCAGGTGTTGGCACACTCCTGCCTAGCTCTGAGGCCTCTGGCAGGTCCCTGGCTTCCTCTGCAGTCTCTCAGAGTCCCAGCCTCTGCGTTGCAGACTGCCTCATAGTCCGTTCGCCACAGTCTCAGAGTGCATGCACCTCACACCTCAGTCGCTCAGTGGTTGTGGCAGGTCTTATGCCACTTCTCCTTTGCCAGCCAAGCTTGCTCTTTAAAGGTGTCACTTCCTGTGGCCTTCCTTGGCCTTACTGGGATTCTCTGTGGCAGGAGCCTCTCTCTCAGACTCTGCCTATCAGTGTATGTGCTGAGGCTTGTATACAGTGCTCTGTCTGCATATATGCCTGCAGGCCAGAAGAGGGCACCAGATCTCAATACAGATGGTTATGAGTCACCATGCGGTTGCTGGGAATCGAACTCAGGACCTCTAGAAGAACAACCAGTGTTCTTAACCTCTAAGCCATCTCTCCAGCCCTATCTCCCCATTTCTTACAGCTTCAGGACTCATGCTATATTAGTGTGGCCTCAGGGCTGGCAGATGGCATAGGTCCTTGTCTCTCGCACGGGCGTGTGTGCGTGTGTGTGTGTGTGTGTGTGTGTGTGTGTGTGTGTGTGCACGCACGTGCGTGCGTGCGTGCATGTGTGTGTGTGCGTGTGCGTGTGCGTGTGTGTGTGTGTGTGTGTGTGCGTGCGCGTGCGTGCGTGCGTCTGTCTGTCTGTCTGTCTCTGGGGCTCCACCCTCACACCCCTTAAATAGCATGTAGTTGAGTCTCGCCCTTTCTCCATGCTCCTGTGGCCATGCCCCTCAGCAGGATACTTACCGTCTCTTGGTTTCTGAGGCTTTGAAGTCACGCCCCTCAACAAAGCTCTGCTGTACATCTATCAGAACCACAGCTTCAACTGGGCTTTGCCCATTTTGGCTCTGCTCAAAATCTTTTGAAGAGAGGCAGCATCCAAAAGTCCTTTTTCTCAGTTTCCTGGGCTTTACCAATTACATCTGTTGCCCAAGATCATATGTTGCCATGTGCCAGACTGATCTGTATGTCAGAAGCCCTTACTAATTCACTACATGTGCACACCTTTAATCTCACCACTTTGGTGTCAGAGGCAAGTGAATCTCTGTGAGTTCAAGGCAAGCCTGGTCTACATAACAAGATCCTGTCTCAGCCAGGCATGGTGGAACACACCTTTAATCACACCACTCAGGAGGCAGAGGCAGGCAGGTCTCTGTGAGTTCAAGGCCAGCTTAGTGTACAAAGCAAGTCCAGGACAGTCAAAGCTGCACAGAGAAACCTTGTCTCAAAAAAAAAAAAATCCTGTCTCAAAAATAATAAATAAATAAATAAATAAATAAGGTTGAGAAGGGTGAAAGGGAAGTCAGATTCAACCATGCCCACATAATGAAACTCCAATAAAATATCTAGATGCTGAAGCTGAGCAGAACTCCTGGAACACTCTGTATTCAGAAGGGGTAACACATCAGAGAGATGTCTCTGGGAGAGATCAAGATTGGAGAGATAATGGCTCAGTGGTTAAGAGCACTGGCCATTCTTCCAGAGGACCTGGGTTCAATTCCCAGCACCCATATGGCAGCTCACAACTGTCTGTAACTCCAGACATACATGCATATAAAAATAAATAAATCTTAAAAAAAAAAGAAAGAAAAGAAGAAGAAGCTGTCTCTAGGAACCCTCCCTCATACCTCCCCTTATGCCTCTCTTCATCTGGTTGGTCCTGATTTATATCCTTTAGAATACAGCTATAATTGTATTCAATGCTGGGATCTGTGGGAACCCTCCAATTCTGTAGCTAGTTGGTCATCTGTGGCCCAGAGACTCCCCAAGTGCAGCTGACATCTAAAATGATGGCAGCATCACCGGGGCCATGCCATTTAATGAGTGTGGTCTATGTTAACTCTAGAAGTTAGTGCCTGAATTGAATTATATTCCATATGTTGGTATCAGAATACTTTCCAGTTATGGTACACCACCTTCATAAAAAAAGTTTATGCTTAACTGGTATATTTTCCTACTTGTAAAAATTACTAGCCGGGCGGTGGTGGTGCACGCCTTTAATCCCAGCACTTGGGAGGCAGAGGCAGGCGGATCTTTGTGAGTTCGAGGCCAGCCTGGTCTACAAAGCGAGTCCAGGACAGCCAGAGATATTCAGAGAAACCCTGTCTCGAAAAACCAAAAAAAAAAGATTACTTATGTTGTGGTGTGATGGAATATAAAATATTTTCTATTCACTTTGATGGATTAGGTCACTGTTTTTGTTTTGGCTGGTGGTGCTGTCTATGTGCTAAGTTTTACATCCTGGAAAGAATTTCCATCATGAAGTCTGTGCTAGAAGTTAGATCTCATTAGTGAGTTAGTATGCAGCCCAACTTGGCATCTGGCCACACATAAGGAAAACCTGGTGTCCCTTTGGCTTGCCGAAATGGACAGAGCGCAGTTCTGTGAACTGCCCTGTTGAAGGGATGTGGCTAAGAAACCCCACAAGCCTTGCAGATGACATCGGTTGCTATAAGAAGCAACAGGACTGCTGGACATCACAGACCACCAAGGATCGAGAGATAATGCGATTTATAAACCAGAGAGTTCCATGTGGCGGCTCTCTTCCTCTTGCCCTCACGAGCTGAGAAGACACACTGGAGAAGTGCACAGCAAGGTATGGCATACTAAAGCCATTATGACACAATGGTCATAAACTGAAAGGCAGAGTCCGGGAGAGAAAGAGTTTTCATTGCAAGTTATCCGAAGAAAGACCCTTTGCCATAATTCAGCCTATTAAGGCTGGCAGCAAAGCGGGCAGAATTAGGAAGCCGCTTGGAAGTTGCTCAGAGAAGCTTTAGGCTGTTAGGCCTACACGGGTTGAGGGGACTTGTGGAGGCGAGTCTCAGCTGATAGAGGAAGCTAAATTCAAGTTTGGTGGTTAAAATAGACTGGTCTCATAAACCAGCCACAATTTAGTAGTTGAAATTAGCTCTGGCAAAACTGGCAATACGAACTGTCGAAGTTAGACCAAAACAGACAATAAGCTTTGAAAGGAACTGCCTGTTGGGACTGCCCTAAAACCAAGTTACCCTGCCGGATCTATACTAAGAATATTAATATCCTTTTAAGGAAATTAAAATAGCCATAGTTAGGTGTTTGTAGATAGGTATTAGGGTGTTCTTAGATAGATGATAGATTTTAGATTATAGGTTTTAGGTTATAGGATATAGGTATTTTATAGACATTTGTTAAGTATTTAATAACTATAAGTGATTTAAATAAAAATTTTCTTTTACAGGAGTCAGTCGTACTAAGGAGGCCTGTCTACTGGCCAAGAGGGAGCATCTGGCCACATGAGTAAAGATACCCAAGGGTTCTAGTTGTTTGAGGTTCTTCTTTATGGTATTCAAGAGGAGTTTAGTTACTAGAAGAAGTGAATTCCTGTTTTGACAGATTACGTGTAGTCATTTTTTCTATTGCACATGTCCCTTTCTATAACGCATCTGATTTTAATAATATGTACAGCCAATTATCTATAAGCATAAGATAGTAAGTAGAGCTCTCTCTCTCTCTCATGAATGCTTACTTAAAGATATAGTTTTTCCTTACTGCACTTGTACTCAAAACTAGTTCAGGCCTGATCAGTCCATTTATATGGTGCCCAACTGGGAATATGATTGAATAGAAACTGTCAAAGTTTCATGGTCATTAAGAAGGGAGAAACTTGCTCTCTTCCCTCTCTACCTCTTTCCCTCACTCTGTCTCTATCCCTTCCCCTCTCTCTCTCTCTCTCTTTCTCTCTCTCTCTCTCTCTCTCTCTCTCTGCATGCACATGCTGTTTCTCTTTCCCTCTCTCTTATCCAATAAATCTCCCTTTATTTCACTGTTTAAGAAAGGGAGAAACTAAGCCGGGCGGTGGTGGCGCACGCCTTTAATCCCAGCACTTGGGAGGCAGAGGCAGGCGGATCTTTGTGAGTTCGAGGCCAGCCTGGTCTACAAAGCGAGTCCAGGACAGCCAGAGATATTCAGAGAAACCCTGTCTCAAAAAACCAAAAAAATAAATAAATAAATAAATAAATAAATAAAATAAAAAAGAAAGGGAGAAACTTATTCCATCTCTGAAGTCAGGTACGCATACAGCTCAAGACAGATGAGTCCTAGGTTGCTAACGGATTGCTAGGAACATTGTTTACATGGGATGTAAGGGTCTCAGGCTGCAAGGGCTGGAGAGATGCCTCAGCGGTTAAAAGCAGAGGACCAGAATTCAAATCCCAGCACTCACATGACAGCTCACAACTGCCTGTAACTCCAGTTCCAGGGAATCTGACATCCTCACACAGATATATATGCAATCAAAACACCAATGCACATAAAAAAGGGGGGAAAGGTTCTCAGGCTGCCAAGTATGTTATTAGAGGAGGGGGCTTGTTTATAACCCAAATAAAGTGGAGTCCAAGGTTATTATTAAACTATTCTCTATGCTTGCCTGCCTTACAAGAAGATACATATATTAAAAACAGATCCCCAAGCCAGGCATGATGTTTGCAAATATTTGTAATCCCAGCAGTTAGGAAGTGAGGCTCCAGAGTTTAAGACTAAACTAGCCTCCATCCTATAGCAAGTTCAAGGCCAGGCTAGCTTCATGAGAACCTGTATCTAGAAAGAAAGAAAAATGACCTGAATGGTAGTGGCACATGCCTTTAGTTCCAGTACTCAGGAAACAGAGGCAGACAGATCTCTGGGTTCTAGGCCAACCTGGTCTACAAAGTGAGTTCCAGGACAGCCAGGGCTACACAGAAAAAAACTGTATTGAAAAACCGAAAAAAAAAAGATAAAGAAAGAGAGAGAGAGGACAAGGAGACAGAGATAAAAGGAGGAAGGAGAAAGAGATAAAGAGAGAAAATAAACATAGTGGTGCTGGGTAGAGCATTTGTCATGGAAGCCGACCTTCAGTATCCACACAAATAATGGATGGGCATGCTAGCCTACTTGTAATACCAGATCCTTTGAGGTTGGGACAGGAGATATATCCCCAGAGCAAGCTGACAAGCTACAGTGGCCAGATGGGCTCAAATGAGAGTCTCAGCTTCAAAACAAAAAGGAGAGTGAAGTCATGGAAGATACTTGACATCAACCTCTGTTCTCTACACACATTTACACACACACACAAACACACTTATTCACATATGAACACATGTAGACATATGCACACACCACACATAGTCATGCAAAAAATACAGAAAGGAAAAAATTACTCTTCCCAAAATAAGGTGTGCACTATCAATATCAGCCATAATGCAGAAAACCCTGGCCTTGCAGCCAATCCATCAAATTACAGCTACTCAGTTTCTTAGCAGTGCATCTTCGAGTCACTTAATCCCTACCAATCTGTTTTACGGTCTATGAAACACACTTAACAACCTTTATCTGCTTCTCCGAAGATCAGTGGAAACAATGCATGAGAAACTGCCCTTAAAACACTAAATAAATATAAAAATCTTGTCGTTACAAAATCTCAAATCCGCCGGGCGTGGTGGCGCACGCCTTTAATCCCAGCACTCGAGAGGCAGAGACAGGCGGATCTCTGTGAGTTCGAGGCCAGCCTGGTCTACAAAGTGAGTCCAGGACAGCCAGGGTTACACAGAGAAACCCTGTCTCTAAAAAAAAAAAAAAGAAAAGAAAAGAAAAGAAAAGAAAAGAAAAGACAAAATCTCAAGTCTGAATCTATCTTTCTATCTTTCAAATACAGCATCCCAAACACTCAGATGTAACAGCACTGTTTTACTGGGCTTGGTTTTGTTTTTGCTGTTTGTTTGTTGTTTTGAGACAGAGTCTCACTGTATAGCCATGGCTACAACTTGGTATGTAGAATGTAGACCAGGCTTGCCCCAAGCTCAGAAAGCCTCCTGCCTGCCTCTTGCCTCTGGAGTGCTAGCGATTAAAGAAAGACATTAGCCATCATGCCTTGCTAACAATGTTTTTCTCCAGGGGCTTTGAAATGCCTTCTGTCCTGACAACAGGTGAAGACGATAAGGGAGAGAGAGAAATACTGAAAAGCAGCATCCTGGATTGCTGAATGAAACACATTTCCCTCTCAAGTCCTGGCTGGACTCCAACAAACAAACAACCCTGGGCAAAAAGCAGTTTTGAACTTCAGAAGCTAAAACATCTGACAGAATTTGCCTAAATCTTATACCAATAACTCCAGTACTTTGGAGAGTGAGGCAGGAGAATTGCTGTGAGTTCTAAGTCAGCCTGGGTTGCATGGTGAGCTCCAGGCCAGCATGAACTACAGAGTAACATCTTGTCTCAAAATATAAAATCTAGTCATAGTAATAATCATAATAAAATAATAATAATAATAATAATAATAATAATAAAACAAGCTGAATCCTAATTCTTGCAATGGTAAAGTTTGGCTCCTCCAACACTTACCTACCTCTGCCTAGATTTCTCCAGAGCATTAATGCTAGTGCAATGAACCATCTCTGCTGTGGCTGCAATTCCAATTCCATGTTAGTTTCCATGGCTGCCTTCTTTTGCAGTTGACTGGATGTATCATCTGTACTGAATGTCCACATTCAATCTTCATGAATGTTAATATGAGTTAATTATGGTCAAAGAAAGAACAGGTGCACAAGCACCTTGTGAAGTGGGATTTGTGGGTAGGCAAACAAGAACATGAGGTGAACAGGGCTCAAGCCTAGGAAGGAAATTCGATGAATACACTGCGAGAAACAGGTCCCATTTCTTTTTATCTTATTCTCTTATTGATTTGTCTGTGCTGCCATGAATGTTTATCACTCTGTCAACTAGTTCTCTAATTTGCAATCTTATTATTTAGGAAATAAAATGCAAACCTCCTTTAGCATTAATATAATGAAACATTACTCTTTATGGGCAGTTGTTAGAGGTTTTTAGTAACCCATATATCTTTAGTTTCTGGGGAAAGAACTTATTGATTTTTCTAGCAGTTGCTGTGAAGGCTTGACATTCAGCAGTGGAGTCTCAGCAAAGTCTACCCAGGGGAGCTGTTCACACAATCAGTATAATCACTATCAGGTTGCACATGGACATCATACTGCTAGTACTTACATTCTTACAGCATTATTAAACTAGCCCATTCCTTTCTCTCACTGTCTCAATGCTCAAAATGTTAAACATACCTACGACCCTCCCTTCGAATTTAAATTATACACAATAGGAGCTTACAAAGCTATCTCCTGAATATGATCATATCCAAATACATTTTCAGATCGATCAGTACAAGCCTATAACCCTAGAGACAAGAAGAAAAAGGGAGTGCTTTCTTTTTCCTCTGTAAAAGGGCTCCACACTCATTTCTCCAGATACTTCTCCACTCTTCTCCCTTTCTTCAACACCTCAGTAACTGCCACAGTCTTCCAATGGAAACGTAGTCCTCTGCTATTTGTTAAAAATGTTAGCCGGACCCAAAGGCTGAAGATTGATGCTGGAATGTATGGAGAGAAAATGGGAACTGTCCGGGCAGTCATTGGTATGTTCTTTCTTAGTTTTGGAAGCTGCAGGCCCTGCACTTCCTATATAAGCAAATATATTTATCCCTCTCCGGTCTCTGAGGTGGTTGAAGAATAGACAGCTAGAGTCTCATACTTAAATTTTGAATTGTTTAGGAATCAAGAGGGTGTTATAGATCTAAGAAGATACTCTTAAAAGTGTGTTGCAAGATAGTATGAATGTTGAGTCACATATAGACCTTTAAACTCATGGAGTTGGTTAGATAGTAGAATGTTAAAGTCAGGGGCCAAATATGTATAAACTGGACATTGGGAAGGTATACTGGGCCATTTAACTCTCATAAATGTGGCATATTTATATCTATTGTTTTGTATAATACTTACTGTTATAAGAGAAGTAACCAGCTGTTGGACTGAAAGGGGAAACTTCTGGGGGGAAGAGGGTGGAAGGGCGGGATAGGAAGGGGGAATAGGGAGGGGTTTGTTACTGAGATGTAACTTGAAGAAAAAAAAATAAAGTATTTAAAATAAAAAAAAATGTTAGCCGGGTGTGGTGGCGCACGCCTTTAATCCCAGCACTTGGGAGGCAGAGGCAGGCGGATCTCTGTGAGTTCGAGGCCAGCCTGGTCTACAAAGTGAGTCCAGAACAGCCAGAGATACACAGAGAAACCATGTCTCGAAAAACTAAAAAAAAAAAAAAAATGTTAGCCGGGCGTGGTGGCGCACGCCTTTAATCCCAGCACTTGGGAGGCAGAGGCAGGGGGATCTCTGTGAATTCAAGGCCAGCCTGGTCTACAAAGTGAGTCCAGGACAGTCAAGGATACACAGCCAAACCTTGTCTCGAAAAAACCAACAACAACAACAAAAAAAAAAAAACCAGTTCCTTATGTTGTTGTCCTCAACCATAAAATTATTTTTGTTACCACTTCATAACTATAATTTTGCTACTGTTATGAATCACAATGTAAATATCTTTGTTTTCCAATGGGCTTAGGCTACCCCTTTGAAAGGGTCATTTGAGCCCCCAAAGAGGTCTCAACTCACAGGTTGAGAACCTTGAATGTCAGTGAAACATACCAGACAAAGCCACAAAGAAAGGGAAAGTAACAGCTTTATCTCTTCAAGTTGGGAGGAGCCCTAAGGTTGGAATCCCATAGCTGGAAACTGGAAAATCCCAGTACTTGGTTATTTTACAGCATATTTTACCCAGGGTCCTCCCATTCCTTTTATTGGTCCTGTTTAGAAACTCACCCCTATGCCTGCCTACAATTTCCCCTCTCAGTGTCAGTGAAGAAGACACCCTCATTCCAGGGAGACCACACTTGCTACCCTTGTCTATGTCCCTCTAACTCTCCTTCAGTTTTACAGTCAAACTGTAGTTTACAGATGAGGGCTTGGTCTCATGAGTTGACCAGGGACATTGAAAGCAAGTGCAAGAGGTCAGCCTTGAAATGGGAAGACCTGAGGAAAAAAACAGGAATCCAGAAACAGTAATTGGATGGTATGAAGAAAGATAGAAAGACAAGAATAATTGAAAGGACATGGGGTCGAGGGTGAGGAGTTAGGGGTGTAGCTCAGTTGGCAGAGCCCTAGGCTTGATCCCAATTCTTCATAAGTTGGGTGGAAGAGGCAAGAGGAACAAGAAATTCAAGGGCGTAGTGGCACACACCTTTAATCCCAGTACTTGGGAAGCAGAGGCAGACCAATCTCTGTGAGTTCAAGGGCCAGCCTGGGCTACACAGAGAAACCATGTCTTGGAAAAGAGAGAAAAGAAAGAAAGGAAGGAAAGAAGGAAGGAAGGGAGGAAGGAAGGAAGGAAGGAATTGATTAAAGGCTATCCTTGACTACACAGTGAATGTGAGGTGGCCCTGGGCTAGAGATCCCCATCTCAAAGAAAAGGGAGTTGAGGTGAAGGAACAGAAAAAAGGGGAAGTCTAGTTGAATCTCCTTAACCGAGAACCAAAAAGTCCAATAGAACTTTCTTTCTTTTTTTTTTTTTTTGTTTGGTTTGTTTGTTTGTTTGTTTTGTTTTGTAGCTTGAACTCACAGAAATCCGCCTGCCTCTGCCTCCTGAGTGCTTGGATTAAAGGTGTGTGCCACCACAATAGAGTTTATGCAAATCTTTATCAGCCATCCTGACCAAAACACTTGACCCGGACGTGATTTGAACACACAACCTTCTGATCTGGAGTCAGATGCGCTACCATTGCGCCATGTGGTCACCCAATAAATCTTCGTATGAAAGTTTTAGAGATATGGTAATAAAATAGCAATGAATCACCCTGCTTACTAAATCAGTACAATCCCTAGCTGGACGCTAATTATGTACCCTTAATGTCAGAAGCTATGCTCATGGGATCTTAGCAACATGGCGGCCTAAACAGGCCCTGAACAAGGACAACACCAAGAGGCATGCAACTCGAAAGGGAGAAAGCTCACCAGACCTCAATCCCACACAAAGAACTAGAGGCAACTAAGGAATGGAGATCGAGGGAGAGATAGTCTTCCCCAGGAAAGAGCACACCAACTGCTTATCCAAAACCAAATGGTCAGCCCTGAAAATGTCATATAAGTAACACTATATGAACTGATCAAGGTTTTTTTTATATATTTAGGAATACACACACACACACACACACACACACACACACACACACACACACACACAGAGAGAGAGAGAGAGAGAGAGACATAAACTTGAAAGATAGAAACAGGTAGTATATGGGAGTCTTTGATGACAGGAAAGGGGAAAATGATGTCATTTTACTATAATCTCAAAAATTAAAATATATATGCATTGAAAGTTTAAGAAAATAGCAATGAACCATGCTTATTCCCTAAGCATATATGACCTCCAAAGATGGCCTGTTTTCCCAGATATTCTGGGAATCTCATGAATAGGATGAAACTTTTGCTTACAGTAAAAAGAAAAAAACAGCCCCTGTAACCTCAGCCTTTTACCTTGTCAGCTATAATCTCATTTAGTACACATCAGGAACCCCACTATGATCTCATTCACCAAAGAAGACAAGGTTCCTCAGCAATCATTTAACATGTAGCCTCAGAAGCCACCAAACACAATATAAATGGCTCCTGTAGAGAAATTTAAATGTCACTCTCCTTTCCAAAACTCATGGTCATGCTCTTAGGTGTGGTTTTCTCTTCCCTGGAGCTCCTTTTTCAACAATCTGTTAAAAATGCCTTTTAATGGCTGGGCGTGGTGGTGCACACCTTTAATCCCAGCACTTGGGAGGCACAGGCAGGCGGATCACTGTGAGTATGAGGCCAGCCTGGTCTACAAAGTGAGTCCAGGACAGCCAGAGCTGTTACAGAGAAACCCTGTCTCGAAAAAACAAACAAACAAACAAAATGCCTTTTAATAAACTCCAACTCTGCCCAGAGTAATGCATACTAAATTCCTTTTCAGTGGCAAACCCAGGATCTTCCATTACTGGGGTGGATGACTCTGGTTTTTTCTTGTTTGTTTGTTTTGCTTTTTGTTTTGTTTTTCCCAGCCAGGGTTTCTCTGTGTAACAGTCCTGGCTATCCTGAAACTCATTTTGTAGACCAGGCTGGCCTTAAACTCACAGAGATGGGCCTGCCTCTGCCTCCTGAGTCCTGGGATTAAAAGCGTGCATCATCACCCCTGCCAAATTCAGACAGCTGTGAACTGCCATATGGGTGCTGGGATTTGAACCCGGGTCCTTTGGAAGAGCAGCCAGTGCTCTTAACTGCTGAGACATCTCTCCAGCCCATGGGTGGCCCTGTAAAGAATTCCTGGGGCATTTGGTGGCAGTGGGAGACCTCTGCCCCCACATTATTGACAATCTGTACCAAAGGTGGAAGAACACAGCTTACTGACTTGTGTTCTTTGGAGTCTTGGATTGGGGTCTATTTGAGGTCAATAGTAATTGTACTCAAATTAACAGTTAACTCCAGAGTTGTCACTTCTAGAGTTACTGTTAGTCATTTCCCCAAGATCAGTGATTCTGAACTATTCAGGCATTCACGGATGTCCGTATAGAGGCAAGAAACAGTGGAGTGAGTGAATGAAGAAATAGGGTCTGTGATGATCCTCAATTGTCTACTCAGACCTGGGAGACTAGCCTCCCGGCAAGCCTGGGTTGGGGTCTTGACTAGGTTAGTGACATGCTAAGGCCTCTTCGGGTGGGTGGCCCTATTCTCCTGGATGGTACCCTACACTGTATGAAAAGGAGAAAGAAGAGCACAAGCCTTACCTGCTACTTCCTGACCTCAGGTGAACTGTGATCAGCTGCCTCAACTCCTGTTCCCTTGACTTTCCCTCGGTAATGGATTATACCCTCAATCTGAAATAAGCCCTTTCTCCAGTAAGCTCCTTGTGTCTGGATGTTCTCTAATAGCAACAGGAAAAGTAACTAAAACATAGTGCTACAGGCCTTCAAAACATCTGCCAGGGAGTCCAGCAGTAGTTTAAAAAAGATTTCATTAGTGAGTATAGTGGTGCACACCTTAAATCCCAGCATTCTGGAGGCAGAGGCAGAAGATCTCAGTGAGTTTGAGGCCAGTCTGGTCTATGTAGGGAATTCCAGGCCAGCCAGGGCTTTAAGGTGAGACCGTGTCTCCACACACACACACACACAAAAAAAAAAAAAAAAAAAAAGTAAAAAATACATGTCAGGTATTATTATCAGGCTCTAGATGAAGGAGAAATAACACCCCTGCAAACTATGTTTAAAGAACAGTTGAAATACCAGTAGTTGGGGCTAGAGATGGCTTAGCAGTAAGAGCACTTAATGTTCCCTCTGAGGGGACTACAGTTCAGTTCCCAGCAACCACAGAGGTTTACAACTACCTGTGACTCCAGCTCTGAAGAATCCTATACCTGCTTCAGTGGGCAACTGAATTTACTCATACTATCCTCAACACACTATGTACATATTTATAAAATTATACAGATGCACGTGCACACACTTGTGTGCTGTTCATGTACAGATAGCTCAGTAGTTAAGGGCATTTATCTTCCTTGCAGAAGACCTAAACTAAGTTCAGTTCCATTTGGCAGCTCACACAGTTGTCTCAAGTCGTTACAGCAAAATACATTAACCCTGGCCTCCATCTGCACTTGCACACATACTTTTTTTCCTTAAGACAGGGTTTCTCTCCGTAGCACTGGCTATCCTGAAACAGTCTGAAGACCAGACTGGCCTTGAACTCAGAGATCTGTCTCTGCCTCCCAAGTGCTGGAATTAAAGATGTTGGCTCATTTAGCCCAGGCTGTCCTGAGCTTCTGAAGGCAAAAACAAACTTCAACTCTTCTCCTGCCTCTACCCTGAATGCTAGGCTTACTAGTACACAAACCCTGCTTACATCTCCATCCTTAGCCTGCTTTGCTAAACCCTAAAAACCCAAGAATCCTTTCATGTATATTCACTCAGAACTGAAAGCAAAAGCTATTATACTCTAAAGAACAGTAATATTCTATTTCCAGTTTCCACTCTACTGTACTCCACAATTTAAGCATTTCCTAGGAAGCTGCACTGGTTATCTAATAGGCATTCAAACTATTTTGATACCGACTCCTCCAAATCTGTTTTCAGTCCTGCCTACAGCAATTCCAGTTGCTAACCCTTGGGAACACCAACTACTCCCACAGGGAACCTTGTCAGCAACTACCTACACCACTTCAACATGTCACTCAAGATTACTTGCCTACTGCCTTGGTTCCATTTCCCGTTGCTTCAAAGTTTGGATTAGAATGCAATAAACCCAGCTCCTACCATGCTTCTAACACAGAAGTAAAGAGTAAGGCTTCCTTCTGACTGCAACCGCCAGTTCTTTGCTCCCTTTTTCTTTAAATACCATCACGCACTGCTGATCCACCAGTCATCAATTCAGTCCAGCATTGGACTGAATTTGATACAGAATCACCAAGACCTAACAGGTTCTCAAACCTGGAGTCACCTCCAGAGTTCTTTTCAGTCTAAACAGGGATATAACTCTTAATTTTATTTTTGTACTTATACACACATATACCCAGCACTAAGAAGGCAAAGGCAGGTGGATGGATCTGAGGCCAGGTTGGTCTACATAGAGGATCCTGTCACAAAAACAAACAAAACAAAAACACAGGAATTGAAGGTCTTCATTATTTTATTCTTTATGTACAAAGACTAGCATGATCAGTATCCCAGGGTAGACAGTCTTGAATAATTCATTCAAGGTGGCTTAGTCCAACTGCAAAGAAAAAACACACAGGGAATTAGTTTAGAATGGGATTCTGGCATTTTCACTAGTTCCCAATCATTTCTCACTACAATACCACACCAAATGACCATAAACCATTATGGAAAGCTACTAAACAGCCAGCTACTGCAATTCAACTTAACCTGAAAAAACTAGGACCACAGTGAGGGAGCCAGCAACCGTTCTCTAACCCATGACAGAATCATTCAAATCTCTAAACTGTAACACTAGGCTTACAGTAATTATCTGGTCAATACTGGAAGTCTGACCAGAAGTCTCTGCTGGGCCGGGCGTGGTGGTGCACGCCTTTAATCCAGCACTCGGGAGGCAGAGGCAGGCAGATCTCTGGCCTACAGAGCGAGTCTCGAACAGCCAGGGCTTCACAGAGAAACCCTGTCTCAAAAAACAAAAACTGTCTCTGCTGCACCTCAGAGAACCAACATAAAATAACGCTGGCCCATTAAAAAACACTTAAAGCTGGTCCTGAGCCAGGCATGGTGGCACACGCCTTTAATCCTAGCACTCCAGAGGTAGTTGGATCTCTGAGTTCCAAGCCAGCTCAGTCTACAGATCGAGTCCAAGACTGCCAGGGCTACAAAGAGAAACCCTGTGTAGGAAAAACAAAAAAGAACAATGAAACAAAACCCAAACTGGTTCAAATTAACAGAAAGCTGGTGAATTCTATACAAAAACAAAAAAAAAATTTTTTTGACCAAAAAAAGTGACTTTTGAAGAATCGACAAAATTTTAAGTAGGATTAATGTGATCATGACCTCAGAACCAATAAAATACAAAAACTTTGGCTAAATCATAACAATGCCTACCGGACCCTAAATCAAAGGCTCTTCCCAGTATAATCAAACATCCCCGGCCAGAAATTTATTTAAGACACGTATTCGGCTATAATATCCAGTTAGTTAGTATGTGGAAACTGTAGTATCTCCTACAAAGTGAAAACACTCTGCTTAACCTGACACTTAAATATGGCCAGACATTAAGTCCTTCACCGTTCCCTTTCTCTAGAACTGACTGCTTGAACCCTCCGCTGTGTGGATCTTGGACTAACACTGACCCCTGCATCAGGGAGAATGGCGTCCGAGGTCGCGTACCTTAATGAAGCCTATGTCCTTCGCGTACTGACGGAAACACTGACGGCACATGTTCAGCCCGTATTTCCGGATCAGACCGTGGCGGTTGGAGCAGACGCGGCTGGATGGAGAAAAAGAGAGAGAATGGCATTTATGCAGGCCCCAGAAAAAGCAGGATTCCTTACCGATCACCACCGCACCAGGGCCGCCCGGCCTAACGCAAGCCTGCAATGGCGGCGGCGGTTCCGAACGCAGGACTGCGCGCCGCCCGCGGGCCCTGACTTTCGGGCATTCCCGCCACCAACAGCGGCCCTTTCTCCTAATCACGATCCCTACAATCAGCCTCTTACCAGGAGCGAGAACCCTGGCCGAACTTGCGTGGGTGACTCCAGTAGAGCTGCTGGTGACCCATCTTGCCCAGAGCCGGCCAACGAGGAGAAAGGAGCGAAGAAGCCTACGCATGCGCTCTTCAAAGTTTTTGAAACCACACCTTACCCAGAATACAACGCTAGAACGTGACGCGTGCGCAATGCGGCAACGTTGCTTTGAGTGACATTTCTAAAACAGGCTAGGCGGAACGGTAGGTGACGTCACGCCAGCTCGAACCTCTAGTATCTTCCCGCCGCTTCCCCCAACCGCCGGGCGCGGTGGCGCACGCCTGTAGTCCCAGCTACTCGGGAGGCTGAGACAGGAGGATCGCTTGAGTCCAGGAGTTCTGGGCTGTAGTGCGCTATGCCGATCGGGTGTCCGCACTAAGTTCGGCATCAATATGGTGACCTCCCGGGAGCGGGGGACCACCAGGTTGCCTAAGGAGGGGTGAACCGGCCCAGGTCGGAAACGGAGCAGGTCAAAACTCCCGTGCTGATCAGTAGTGGGATCGCGCCTGTGAATAGCCACTGCACTCCAGCCTGGGCAACATAGCGAGACCCCGTCTCTTTTTGCATCTCCGCCCTTCAGTCTTTTTAATATATATATTTTTTTAATTCTTTTTTTTCCCCCTCTCATGATACATCCCGACCACAATATTTTTTTTCTTAACTCAAACACTCAGAAATGCAATTTTTTTCCTTCACTCACCACTGACACCTACTGGCCTGAATTTATAAGACAGCAAAATCAACTGCAATGAGTAAGCGTCAACGATAGGGGTTTCTTTCCCTCTTAGTAAACCCAATGGATTTTTTTTTGAGGGGGGGTGCTTTCAACACAGGGTTTCTCTATGTAACAGCCCTGGCTGTCTTGGACTCACTTTGTAGACCAGGATGGCCTTGAACTCACACAAATCCGTCTGCCACTGCCTCCCGAGCACTGGGATTAAGGCGTGGGCCACCACGCCCTGCGGGACTCACACTTCTTATTCTATTTATTGTTTCAATCTCAAATTCTGGATTGGCTTGTACTACCAAAAGCCGTTTAGGTAGCTGAATTTGAAGAAAACAAGTAATGTGAAATAAAGGCTGCTTTGGTCAGGTAATTTGATAACAAAATACAAATAAGTTTATGACAAAAAGAAACCCAGCTACCATGTTTTCCCAGAAACTTAAAATTACACAAAGCCCTGCCCTGAAATAAAAGCTTTAACTAGCTCTAAAGGATGTAGCACATTATGCAACAATTGAGGGGGGGGGGGAAGCCCTCTGCACTAGAACTCTCAATTTAAAGAAACACTTCATTAAAGTATGATACTTCGGGACTTTGGGAGACAATTCTTATCCAATTATTTCATAATAAAAGAAAGAGTCACAGATTTAAAGACAAGATTTAATTTAATTCCTGTTGTCAAATTCTTTCAAATCGCCACGTGGTAATGCACGCCTTTAACCCAGCACTTGGGAGGTAGAGGCAGGTGGATCTCTGTGAGTCCAAGGCCAACCTGGTCTGCAAAGTGAGTCCAGGACAGCCAGGTCTACACAGAGAAACCCTGGCTCAAAAAAAAACAAAAAACAAAACAAAATCTTTCAAATCTAGTCTTTTACACACACAGGATTCTCTTAACCCTTCCAATTCTATTATTTATTTGTTTGTTTATCTTGCTTTGATGGCATGTAATAAAACTAAACAAACAGATGGAATGCAGGCTTAGAGTAGTGTCCATGCTAGACGAGGTAAGAAGATAACAAGGCAAAAGTATGCCAACGCATTGGTGTAGAAGAATTTTAATTCAGAACTGCTCTGGTAAGAGATCAAATCCAAAGACCTTCTAGGTCTGTGTGATCCAGCTAGAATACAGACACAGGAGACAGAAGTAAGTTGATCTCTGAATTCCAGGCCAGCCTGGTACAGAGCAAGTTTCAGATAAAGAAAAGCTTAGGTCCAGCCTCAGTGGTACATGCCTTTTATCCCAGCACTTAGGAAACAGAGACAATTCTGTTGAGTCAGTGAGTAGAGAGGTGGTTGAAGACAGACAGACAGAGAGAGAAAGAGGGAGGAAGCAGTTTTACTGAGTTTTACAGAGACAGGTTGAAGAGAGAACAAGCTAGACCCAGGTGAAAACAGAATGAACCAGAGAATGAGAAGGAACCAGAACATTAGAACAGATTGCTGGAGTTAATATGAGGCCAAAAAAAGCAATTCAGTCAGAGGCCAAGAGAGAAGCCAGATTGAGTAAGTCAGCTAGGAGAGGTGTTTGAGCCAGAACAGCTGAGTTGAACCAGCCAGCAAGAGTTCAGATGTGCTTGCCTCTGGTTCTTACACTCTTTCTACTACCCTCTTCTGTGATGTTCCTGGAGCTTTAGGTGTAGTGGTTGTGTTAAACATATCATTTGGGGCTGGGCATCCACCCCACAGTCAGGTGCTATCTTCATTTTGTCCAGCTGTGGCTTTCTGTAAAGGTCCCCATCTGCTGCAAAGTATAGAATCTTTGATGAAGGATGGGAATTATGCTTGTCTTTGGTACACAGATGAGTATTTAGAATGGGAATAAATAAGTTGGAATTACATTGACTTAGGAAGCTGGTAGTAGTTGGTTCTCCTCTAAGATCCATGATCTCACTAGCCATGGGTAGTTGGCAAAGTTCCTTGTATCAGGCAGATTTCCATCCTCTTGAATGGGCTGAGGCCATCCAATTAGACAGCTGTTGGTTACCCACAAGATGTAAGTGCCACTATTGCACCTTTAACGATATCTTTCTAGCCATGTGGAAAAAATTAAAAGTTTATATACTTGAATTTGTTGTTGTTGTTTTTCGAGACAGGGTTTCTCTATGTAACAGCCCTGGCCGTCCTAGACTCACTTTGTAGACCAGGCTGGCCTTGAACTCACAGAGATCCATCTGCCTCTGCCTCCCAAGCACTGGGATTAAAGGCGTGTGCATCACCACACCCGGCTAAATTTTTTCTATTTTTTAAATTACTGCTTTTAGGTTTTATTTTAAAACTCTTGTGTGTCCATGTATTTGTGTGCATGTGTGTGAGAGAGAATCCTTAAGAAAGCCATAGTAGACTCACTAGGGATGTGGCTTAGTGGTAGAGTATTTATTTATCTAGGTGCCCCAGAGGCCTTAGCTCAATTATCAATTCCTTTCACTGCCTTTTGTTCTGGCGGTGTTGTTGTAATTTAAAATAAATTATTTCCCTGTGATCCTTTTATCTTTTCACTTTTTTTTATAAAACTTGAATCCATTTAAAGTTTACTTTTTTTGGTTTTTCGAAACAGGGTTTATCTGTGTAGCCTGGCTGTCCTAGACTCACTTTGCAGACCAGGCTGGCCTCAAACTCACAGAGATCCGCCTGCCTCTGCCTCCCAAGTACTGGGATTAAAGGCATAAACCACCACGCCCAGCTAAGGAAAATGAATTTAAGATGAGCCTGCTCTGTTTGTTAAACAAACAGCACATGTTTCTATAATTTAAATAGCACATCTACATGTGCTATTGAATTATCCTTTCTGCAAATCTATCCTTCAGTTACATTAGCTAAGTCTTGTAGATAGCACTGATGATTCAGAAGCCAGGAAGCTTGTAGTGTAACACGCATATATAAACATAGCTAGGTGTATTAGGATTCTAGGTGCTTATGCTCCAAGACAAAGGATGACTCCGTGGGATACATGGTTTAATATTATAATAAACACAATTTATTGAAAAAGAGAAAGCATTCCTGAGATTAGGAGTGGGCCAGGGAGCTGAGAAAAAAGCATGAATTCTCATGGGGCTCTTACCTAGCAACTGTCTCTCCCAAGTTTGTACAACAGGGGCTTTTTGTTGGCACTTGCTCTGTTAGATGCAAGAAGCCCAGGAGAGGAAGGACTTCCAGTGTTTTTGGCAAACTGGGCATGCTCCATTTGTTGTATGAAGCCCAAGTGCTCAAGGGCTACCAGTCTCTGTCAACTGACTTCAGTCTCCATCCAGTCCCTACTATTTTGCCACAATCTAAACTAGCTACACATCTCAGTGAATAACGTTGATTATGAGCATAGATAAGAACAGTCAGAGAAACCCAGTTTATTATCACCTGAATGCCTAGTATATGCCAGAAACTCAGGAAAATAAGTGAAAAGAAATTTTAGGTGCAATTGGAGTTTTCAAGAAGAAAACACAGGCGTGGTGGTGCACACCTTTAATCCCAGCACTTGAGGGGGTGGAGGAAAGCAGACTGAATTCCAGGCTAGCCTAGTTCACAGAGTTGGGTCTAGGAACCTCCTACTGCTACTTTCCTAAGCTATTCTAATTCCTAAATATACTTTAAATCCTTATTCTTATACCCACGTATAAATGTAGTTCTTACTTAACAGAGAAGCTTTTAGGGCTGTAGAGATGGCTCAGCAGTTAAGAGCACTAGCTGCTCTTCCAAAGGTCCTGAGTTTGATTCCCAGCAACCACATAGTGGCTCACAACCATCCACAATGTGATTTGATGCTCTCTCCTGGCTGCAGGTGTTCATGCAGATAAAGCATTCATATACATTAAATAAATAAATCTTTTGGGGCTGGAGAGATGGCTCAGCAGTTAAGAGCACTGGCTGTTCTTCCAAAGGACCAGGTTCAAATCCCAGCACCTACATGGCAGTTCACAGCTGTACGTAATTGCCAGGCATGGCCCACCCCTTTAATCCCAGCACTCCCAGCACTCGGGAGGTGAAGGCAGGTGGATCTCTGCAAATTCAAGGCCAGCCTGGTCTACAGAGTGAGTCCAGGACAGCCAGGACTACACAGAGAAACCCTCTCTCTCTCAAAAAAAAAAAAAAAGAAGCTTTTATTTGCACCACACAGAGACCATTACATGGTCAACATACAGAGGACAACTGACCAAGGGATGTATAGCACCAACTGCTACGACTAGAACACAACACCTGGGGCTGGAGAGATGGCTCAGCGGTTAAGAGCACTGGCTGCTCTTCCAGAGGTCATGAGTTCAATTCCCAGCAACCACATGGTGGCTCACAACCATCTATAATGAAATCTGGTGCCCTCTTCTGGCCTGCAGATATACCTGCAGACATAACACTGTATACATAATAAATAAATCTTAAAAAAAAAAAAAAAGAACACAACACCTACACCTCAGGCTCAGGGAACAATACAGAAGCAGGGCAGAAAAATTGTAGAAATCTTCTAGATTAGATTATGTCTCCTAAAACTACAAGGAAATCTACACCCATGAAATCTCAACAATGTGGCTACCTAAATAAGACTTGAACACAGTACCATGCTACCTTCCATACAAAGGGGACATCTTACAGTCCTAGATGAAGAGCTACAGGCAATTAAAGACTGCCGAGAAAAACAGAATGTCTTCTTTGAGATGAACCCCTAAATGGTTATTTAACACAAATAGTCAGGACTGAAAACATATACATAGAAGCTGGGACCTTTAGTCCCAGCATTTGGGAGGCAAAAGCAGATAGAACTCTGAGTTGGAGAACAGCCTGGTCTACATATCAAGTTCTAGGCTAGTTAGCTAGGGCTACATAGTCAGATCGTGCACCCACTTCACCTAAAGAGCAAGTGCTTCTCTAGGTCAGGCTCAGGAAATACGAGAAGTGAGATGAAGGAATGAGAAATGAACGTGGGTCTCAGCCGTCTTTCCAAGGCCCAGATGCAGACCAGGGCTGCAAGGTGAAGTTTGCTGAACAAGAACAGGTATTGTTAGCTAAGGCTCCGGTTTGACAGATGCTGCCTGGCGAGAGCACGTCCTCGCTGCCGTACGTCCCAAGTATCTGTTCCTAAAAACAGGGTGACACCTGCCTTCCCACGGGTATCCCTAGCCCAGGGCGTGCTGGCCCCTCGCAGTGGACGCCAAAACAGCTGGACCAGCATTACACACTCGCACCCACCAAAGCACCACCCTGCCAAAGAAGGACGTTGCGCCCTCGGCGGCAGCCTGTCCGAAGGCAGAGGGAAGGTCCTCCGAGCGCTCGGAACACGCAGAGGTTCTGTTAATAAACGTTAAATAATGCTAACAAATGGGCATTCCACCTGTCCTACAGGGAATACGGAGTGGAACTCCAAGAAGACACAGAGCCCGCGGATGCAGGCGGACCACGGACAGACCTAGGTGAGGACCCCGGAGGCCACGCCCCCCGGAAGGCGCCAAGTTTTAAAGCCTAGCGGCCTGGAGGCCGATTGGAGGCGCGATGAAGCTGCATTGTGAGGCGGAGGTTCGGAGTCGGCACTTGCCAGTCTTGGGACTCAAGGGCCGAGGGAAGGGCATACGAGCGGTGGTGGGCCTGTGCCAGCCGCCCCGCAGGTGTGAGCTGCAGCCCGGGGCAAGGGCAGAGTCCCGCGGCTGCGCCTGCCTGCTGGTCTCCACCATGAAGGATAAGCAGGGAATCCGCTATGAGGTAAGAGGCCCGGGCACCTTGAGCATACACCCACTCACAGAGATCCACCTGCCTCTGTCTCCTGAGTGCTGGGATTAAAACCGTGGATCATGATTAATGCAGATCTGTTTCTTTTTTCTTTTCTTTTTTTTGAGGGGCGGGTGGTTGAAATCGGGTCTCTCTGTGTAACAGTTCTGGCTGTCCTGGACTGAATTATTAACCGGTGGATCAGCAGTGCGTGATAGTATTTGAAGAAAAAGGGAGCATAGAACTAGCGGTTGCAGTCAGAAGAAAGAAACTCTTTACTTATGCGTTAGAAGCATGGTAGGAGCGGGGTTTATTGCATTCTAAGTGTCTGAGGCAAAAATGAATTGAGACAAGAGGAAATGAAATCAAGGCAATTAAAATCTAGGCAAGTATTTTTTATTTTTATTTTTTGTTTGCTTGTTTGTTTTCTCGAGACACGGTTTCTCTGTGTAACCTTGGCTGTCCTGGAACTCACTTTGTAGACCAGGCTGACCTGCAACTCACTTTATAGACCAGGCTGGCCTTGAACTCACTTTGTAGAACAGGCAGGGCTTGAACTCACTTTGAAGACCAGGCTGGCTTGGAACTCACTTTATAGACCAGCTGGCCTTGAACTCACTTTGTAGACCAGTTTGGCCTTGAACTCACAGAGATCCGCCTACCACTGTTTCCTGAGTGCTGGGATTAATGGACTGCACCACCACACCTGGCAATTACAGATAGCTGTGAATTGTTCTGTGGGTGCTGGGATTTGAACTGGGGGTCCTTTGGAAGAGCAAAAACCGCTGAGCTACCCCTCCTGCTCCCTAGGCAAATAGTCTTGAGTGACACAGGTTGGAGTGGGATAGTCACAAGATGATCAGGTTCCATGTGGAAGTAGTTAAGGATGATCCCAAGGATTAGCAACTGAATTGCTGTAGGCAGGACTGAAAACAGGTTTGGATAAGAGTCGGTATCGAAATAGTTTCAATGCCTATTAGACATCCAGTGCAGCTTTTTAGGAAATGCTTGCTTAAATTATTGTCCTGGATCTTACTAGGTAGACAGGCTGGCCTCGAACTCAGAGATCCACCTGCCTCTGCTGAGACTAAAGGCATGAGCCACCACTCCCGGCTGATCTAATTGTTTAACTTAACTCCTTTAGTGAATTTCACTGTTTTCTTTCCATACTCATTTGTTCGCCGCCCCCACCCCCTCTAAAAAAAATCTCTTATTAGCCATCCTAAATTTCTGAGTTACAAAGCTCTCTTCCTGGCTTTGCTTATGTTCCCTCCACCTGAAGTGTTATTTCCTTCTTTCCCCCAACCCCAACCACTTACCCAACATGTTCCTAGTCCTTTAATTCTTTCACCTTTAAAATCGTATTTCTGCTTCTAAACTAGGTAAGGTTTCCTTGCCTAGGTTATAGTAACTTCTACTTATCTTTTTGTTCTACTTAATAACCATCTCCCTCCGACTGTCAACTCTGTACCTGTTGTCACCATGCTCTTCTTATTCAACACTGCTCCAAGTTCTTATTATGGTGCCTAGTACATAACACCCTCTCGGTAAAGAGTTGGTGAAGTCTAAAGCAAAAACATCACTTATGAAAAGTGTCGAGCACCAGTTATATCAGTCACTGTTGTAGTGCAGAAGTTACCATAGCCACAAGACAAGTTTTCTGGTCTCATTGATCTTGTATATAATCTAGCTGGAGGTATTCAGCTGGACTAAGGGACTGAGACTATAAAGGTAGGGAACTACCGCTGGCACTTACTATAGCCATTTGACTGGGTTGAATGAAGGGAAAACAATCCAAAAATGAAGGAAAGACTGAGCAGATAGAGCAGTAGTGCCCAGTGTCAGCTGGCTGAAGGCTATAACTATTCTGTTTTAAAAAAATAAGTCAACCAAAGAAAAACTTGATAAAACACTGACACGGGACTAAAAACTAAACTAAACCTGGAGGGAGACTGCTACATTCTAGTTGCAGGTGAGTGTGTTATTGAATAGTAATGCCTAGATTTTTCTCCCTCACCCTCACCCCTTTGATTTTAATCAGTTAAGAGAGAACATTGAGCAGCTCTTCACCAAATTTGTGGATGAGGGGAAAGCCACTGTCCGGTTAAAGGAGCCTCCTGTGGATATCTGTCTGAGTAAGGTACGATATTGGGAATAGTAACAGAAAAAAATACACAAACTAGGTACAGCCCTGAATGGTTATAATCTCAGCACTCAAAACAAAGGTGGGAAGATTTTCAGTTTGTTTTTGTTTTTTCCTGATTTTTCAAGACAGGGTTCTCTGTGTATCCTTGGGTGTCCTGGACTCACTCTGTAGACCAGGTTGACCTTGAACACACAGATATCCACCTACCTCTGCCTCCCGAGTGCTGGGATTAAAGACTGTGCCCCCATGCCCAGCGGTGGGAAAATTTCTATAAGCCCAAGGCTAGATCTACATGTCAAGTTCTTCACCATCCAACGATATGTAGGGAGACTATTCAAAAACAAAAATCCAAAACCAAAGATTGTTTGCCTGTTGAAGCATCTCGATAGCCCACATAGCAATTAAAAACAAATTCTTTTTTTTAAGAGTTATTTATGTATTTTATGTATATATGAGTACCTTTGTCTTAGTGCAAACCAGAAGAGGGAATCAGATCCCAGTACAGATGGCTGTGAACTGTTGCAGAACATTTGATCCCATTGTGAACCCCAAAATTTTGAATTGTAAAAACTTGTTTGTAGCCAGGCATGGTGGTACACGCCTTTAATCCCAGCATTCAGGAGGCAGAGACAGTTGGAACTCTGAGTTCTAGGTTGGTCTGGTCTACAAAGTGAGTCCAGAACAGCTAGGGATACACAGAGAATCCCTGTCATGAAAAACCAAAACAAAACTGTTTGTAATTATGGGATGACTCAGCCTTTAATCCTAGAGCTTTCTGTTTATTATAAACAAATGATTATGGTGTGGCTCACCTCTAAGTACACACCTTTAACCCAAGAGCTTTCTATAAACAGGATTAAATAAAGTTAACCTATGTCAAGAGACAGAGTAAGAAACCACCTGGCAGGGATTAAACAGAAAGGAGAGACATTCAGCTAAGGATAATTTAAGACATCATGGAGAAGGAGTTTGGGTTCTTTCAAAGAGCTTCCTTCAGAATTGCTTCAGAGGTTTTCTCCTTCAAGGCTTCTTCTCAGCCTTTTAGCTTAGGGCTTTTGGCTGGGATGTTGGTGGAATAGGAACGTCCGCTGACTCTCTGAGCTAGCAAGTTTTCAATCCAGCATCTGGCTCCTGAGTCTTCAATGGTAAAATAGTATGACTAGGATATTTTCGTTTAGTTCTTGTTTATTTATTTATACATTTTTGTTTTGGGAGGACAAGGTTTCTCTGTGCATCCTTGGCTGTCCGGGACTTTGTAGATCAGGCTATTCTTGAACTCGCAGAGACCCACCTTCCTCTGCCTTCCAAGTGGCTGGATTAAAGCCATGCCCTACCACCATGCCAGACAGTTTAGTTTTTAAAACATCAGTGAACCACTATGTGTTTTCTGGGAATTAAACTCAGGACCTCTTGAAGAACAGTCAATACCCTTAACCACTAAGCTTAGAAGACAGATTTGTTTTGTTTTTGTTTCTCAAGACAGGGTTTCTCTGTAGAGCACTGGCTGTCCTGGAACTCACTCTGTAGACTTGGCTGGCCTTGAACTCACAGAGATCCACCTGCCTTTGCCTCCCTGAGTGCTGGGATTAAAGGCGTGTGTCACCATGCCCACCATGCCTGGCTTAGCGACAGATTCTTTTCTTTTTTTTTTTTAAATTATGTATACAGTATTTGCTCTACATATATGCCCGGGCAGATTTCAATGTAGATGGCTGTGAGCCACCATGTGGTTGCTGGGAATTGAACTCAGGACCTTGGGAAGAACAGTCAGTGCTCTTAACCTCTGAGCCACCTCTCCAGTCCAGAGACAGATTCTTGCAGATATCTTTTTTGTTTTGTTTGAGATGGGATCTGACCCCAGATTAAGCTAAAACTGACAGCAATCCTGCTTCAACTCTCTAGTGCTGGGAATACAGATCTAGCCACTACATGCAGCTTTCCAATATCTGTTGTTGTTGTTATTTATTTATTTATTTTTGTCTTTCGAGACAGGGTTTCTCTGTATAACAGCTCTGGCTGTCCTGGACTCACTTTGTAGACCTGGCTGGCCTTGAACTCAGAGATCCACCTGCCTTTGCCTTCCTGAGTGCTGGGATTAAAGGCATGCCCTGCCACACCTGGCTTATTATTACTAATACATTTTAAATTTTGTTTTTCTGTGTGTCTTAGCTACTGTTCTATTTGCTGATAAGAGTCCATGACCAAAGCAGCTCTTATAATAAAAGAAGCATTTAGTTGGGGGCTGGCTTACCATTTCAGAGGCTTACCCCATTACGAGCATGGCAAGAAGCATGGTGGCTAGAGAATATGTGCTGCAACAGTATCTGAGACCTTAACATCCTCACCTCTGATGTGTTCGCAGAGAGACCTTTCGAACCACCTAGTGTGGGTGCTGCGAGCTGAGCGTGGGTGCTCGGCAGAAACAAGTACTCTAAACTGCTGAGCCACCTCACCATACCCATGCTTCTATTTACTGACTTTGTGTGTATACATGTCTGCACATGCGTGGAGGTCTGTACTCTAAACTGCTGAGCCACCTCACCATACCCATGCTTCTTATTTACTGACTTTGTGTGTATACATGTCTGCACATGCGTGGACCTCCACATCTGAGGACCACCTGCGAGACTTGCTTCTCTCCTTCCACTATGGGCTTTAGGGATTGAACTGTCATGCTTAACAACAAGCAAAGTTAAAATTTAGACCAAGTACTAAAGTAATTTTTTACAGTCCATTAAAAAAGATTACATAGCCTGTATATGCAACTGTAGGGTTTTTTAAGGGAAGAACTAGCAGGCATGAAGTATTTTAAATGGGACTTATAACTGCTTAACTTATTTTTATTTATCCAGGCCAACCCTGGCAGTTTAAAGACTTTCCTTTCAGCTGTGAGACTGGCTCATAGAGGCTGTGATGTCAACACACCACTTTCAACACTCAAACCAGTGAAGACTTCAGAATTTGAAAATTTTAAAACCAAAATGGTTATCACATCCAAAAAGGATTATCCCCTAAGCAAGAACTTTCCGTATTCTCTGGAACATCTTCAGGCTTCTTACTGTAGGCTTGTCCGAATTGATATGCGTATGCTCTGCTTAAAAAACCTTAAGAAGTTAGACCTGAGTCACAATTGTATAAAAAAGCTTCCAGCTACAATTGGAGACCTCACCCACCTTCAAGAGCTTAACCTTAATGACAACCACTTGGAGTCATTTAGTGTTCCCTTGTGTCAGTCCACACTTCAGAAGTCACTGCAGAGTTTGGATCTCAGCAAGAACAAAATCAAGGCACTCCCTATACAGTTTTGCCAACTCCGGGAACTTACAAGTTTAAACCTTAATGATAATGAATTGATTCAGTTTCCTTTCAAGATAGGACAGCTAACAAACCTTCGTTTTCTATCAGCAGCTCGAAATAAACTTAGAAATCTACCTTGTGAATTTAAAATGTTATCCCTGGAGTACTTGGATCTTTTTGGAAATACTTTTGAAAAACCAGAAGTCCTTCCAATTATAAAGCTTCAAGTACCATTAACTTTGCTGGAAATTTCTGCACAAACCATACTATCCAATAGGTAAGACTTCGAGTCATAAAATATGCTACTTTGGTAGCACTCTAATGTTCTGATGAAAGTCACAGCAATAGTCTTTGGGCTTTTTAAGTTTTAGTTATTTGGTGGAATCAGGGAGTGATGGGGACATTTACGATACCGTGGCATTTGGAAATCAGAGGACAACTTGTGGGAGTAGGTTTCTTCCTTCTACCAGGTTAATTCTAGGCATTGAACTCAGGTCCTCAGGCTTGGCCACAATCACCTTTACCCACTGAGCCATCTCACCTGCCCCAACAGTCAAGTCTTAAAAATTCCTAATGTGCATAGCCTGACCCTTGCTACAGTGGCCTTCATGTTCTTTCTCTCTGCTTGGAATCTCACAGCTCATTCCCTTCACTGGTTCTCTGCCCTCGTGTCTTTATAGAAAGCTCCTCCCTGCCCACGCTATCGTGAGTTGTATTCTCTATTTTATGTGGCTTATTATTTTTGTTACAGTGCTTTTTACTTTCCATCTTATATTTGAACATTTATTTGCTATCAGTTTTCTACAAAAATGATTTACAAGGTCATGTACTTTTTTTCCCTCACTGTTTCCTACTTGTGTCTGTTTTATCTTTGGGCTGAAGAGCACTGTCTGGTGGCAGAGGACCCGGGTTCAGTTCCCAGCTCCCACATGGGGAAGCTCACAGTCACCTGTGACACACACACACACACACACACACACACACACACACACACACACACTCATTCCCCCTATCCATAGGCATGCGCTCAGGAACCTCCACAGGCACACATACTTTGCACATTATGAATGTATGACATTCAGGCAAAACATTCATACATACAACATAAAAGTAAATAAGTTTTGTTTTAAATATGCTACCCTGTATTCCTGACTTGTATCAGATATTGATGGTTAGATGACTATAGCACCATTTCTCAAAATATGGTGCTCTGAGAAGCTGAAACAGCTTCACATAGGTCAGGTTGGACTCTGTTAAGATCTGTTAACGGTTGCAAGTTCTGGGTGTATACCCAAAACCTACTGAATCAGGAATTTTAAGAATGGGGACCAGGAGGGGTGATTGTGGCCCACAACTTTAATCCCACCACTCAGTAGGCAGACATAGGCAGATTTCTTGAGTTCATGTCTAGCTTGGTCTACAAAGCGAGTTCCAGGACAGCCAGGGACTCGAGAAAAAGAAAAAAAAAAAGAAAAGACTGGGACCAGCTATCTGTTTTAGTAATCTCCAGGTGGTTCTGTTACAGGTTGAAGTTTGAGGATTCCCATCCAGCACGGTGCTAAAGTGTGGTCTGTCAGGCCAGACTTGAACTGGAATGCTGGCTTCATCCATTTGTGTGACTTTAGCATGCAGTTAACCTCTTAGTCTCATCAGAAATTGGAGTAATATTGTGCAGGATTTTGAGGCTTAATGAGCTTATAAACAAAACATTCTGCATGGGAAAGACTCAGTAACTGATGGTTCCCTTGCTCTTTGCTCTGAACACTAACTGCAGTGGTTTTGTGGGAATGAACTCCATTGACTTGGTTTTTGTTTGATTGGCTTTTGGTTTTGTTTTCTATTTGTTTGGAGACAGGATTTCTGTGTAATAACCCCACTGTCCTAGACTCAACTTTGTAGACCAGTCTGGCCTTGAACTCACAGAAATCCACCTGCCTCTGCCTCCCAAGTGCTGGGATTAAAGGCATGTGCCACCATGCCCTGCTGGTTTTGTTTGCTTTTGTTGTTCATATTTCTTTCATATAGATGTGGAAGCTAGTAAGTGAACTAGATTAGTTAACATCATCTGTCAACTTGACAGTCTAGAAATGCCTGGAAAAAGTCACTTGAGTAGTTAATTGTCTTCATCAGGTTGGTTTGTGGCACTGTCTTTGAAGGAGGGCTCAGCCCAATATGGGTAGCCCTGTCTCTGAGTCAGGTGGTCCTAGGCTACTATATAAGGAAGCTGGCTGAATACCAGCCTGAGTTAGTCAGTGAGCGAGCCAACAAGTAGTGTTGTTCTGTGGTTTCTGCTTCAAGTTCCTGCCTGAGTTGCCTCACTGATCTGTGACCTGGAAGTATAACATGAAAGCCTTTTCTTCCTGAATTGCCTTTTGACAGAGAATTTGTCACATCAATAGAGTGAAACACACAATTAAATAATTGAGTGCCTACAAGACAGTAGAAAGATGATATTTTAAAGAGAAAAGTGTGTGTGTACTCATACTACATGTGTAAACCTCAAGCATCATTCCTTAGGGGCCATCCATTTTTTTTTTTTTAAGAGATGGTTTTATTTTATCAGGAAATCACCAAGAAGATAGACTGGCTGACTTGGGATCCCAGGATTCTAATTGTTCCCACCTCCTTAGCCTTGAGATTAAAAGTGCTCCATTGCAACCAGATTTAAATATGGGTTCTGTGGGTTCTGAGGCCCTCAGGCTTGCTCCACAAGGACTTTACCTGCTCAGCTAACTCCCCAGCATCCACCTCTAACCCCCTGAAAAGATTGTTAGTGGGTTTTGGTTTTTTGTTTTGGTTTTTCGAGACAGGGTTTCTCTGTGTAGCCCTGGCTGTCCTGGACTCACTTTGTAGACCAAGTTGGCCTCGAAGTCACAGATATCTACCTGCCTCTGCCTTTCGAGTGCTGGGATTAAAGGCCTGTGCCACCATGCTAGGCAACTTGGTGGTTTTGAGACAAGTTTTACTGTAGTTCAGGTTAGCCTCAGACTTGCAGTCCTCCTTCCTTACAGTGCTGGGATTCATCTGTTCATCACCACACCAAGCTTCTGCTGCTTTCATCTTTAAACTGGAGATTGAACCTAGGCTCCATGTTCTCTTCCACCAAGTTATGTCAGGCCTTGAATTTACAATCTCCTCCAGCCTCCAGAACAGATTACAAGCCTGTGTTGCCAAGCCTTGCTTTTTTTCAAGACAAGGTTTCACTGTAACAATACTGGCTGTCAAGCCGGGCGGTGGTGGCGCACGCCTTTAATCCCAGCACTTGGGAGGCAGAGGCAGGCGGATCTTTGTGAGTTCGAGGCCAGCCTGGTCTACAAAGTGAGTCCAGGACAGCCAGGGCTATACAGAGAAACCCTGTCTCGAAAAAACCAAAAAAAAAAAAAAAAAAACAATACTGGCTGTCTTGGAACTCACCTTATAGACCAGGCTAGCCTTGATCTCACAGAGATCCACCTGCCTCTGCCTCCTGAATGCTAGGATTAAAAGCGTGCTCCATCAAGCCTGGCTAACAATCCTATTGTTAGCAGTTGGAAAAATAAAAGTTATACTGAGTCTGTCATGTACTACTTTATTCTTATTTCATTATAATTCAATGTTCTGATTATTTGGGGCTTGCTTTGGGTTTGTTTTGTTTTGTTTTCTTCAAGACAGAATTTCTCTGTAGCCCTGGCTATTTTGGAACTTGGTTTGTAGACCAGGTTCACATAGATCTGCCTGCCTCTGCCTCCCAAGCACTAGTGTGCACCTTTGTTCTAATTCTTTGTCTAAATACATGAAATTATGAATCAGGTAACACGCAGCTATCAGAAACAAGGAAATCATGCAATTTGCAACCAAATGGATGGAACTAGAGAAACTCATCCTGAGTGAGCTAACCCAGACCCAGAAGGATGCACATGGCATCTACTCACTTATAACTGGGTGTTAGTCAAGTAGTACAGGATCCTACAACCCACAGACCCAAAGGCACAGGAACCTAGTATAACTACCCAATGAGAAATTCCACCCAGAAGCAGATCAAAACAGATGCTGAGACACACAGTCAAACATTAGGTGGATCTCTGGGCGTCCTATATAAGAGAGGGAAGAGGAATAGAGAGATCGGGAGGGGACAAGAACAACACATGAAGATCAACAGAACCAACCATACTAGTGTCCTAGAAGCTTACAGAGACTAAAACACTAATCAAAAAAAAAGACTAGACCTAGACCCCCTATTCAAATAAATAGGCAACTTGGTCTCTAAACAGATCTCTTAGTAAGTAGGGGGTTGTGTTCTCAGTCATGGACTTTTTAACCTGCTATTGGGACACTTTACCCCAGAGCAAGAGGAAGCACTTAGCCCTCATGCGACTGAACTGAGGGGGACTGATATGTGGGGATCACCCACACTGGAAGAGAACATAAGGTGGGAGAAGGGGTAGATGGTAGGAGGGGAGGAGAGAGCTGCGATTGAGATGTAAATTAATAAATGTTTAAAAGATGTAATTCTAAAAAAATATTTTATATTTTTTTCCTCCCAATTAGGATTCCATTTGGCCCTCATATCATTCCTTTCCATCTTTGCCAAGATTTGGATACTGCCAAAACCTGTGTCTGTGGAAGATTTTCTCTACAGTCTTTCATTCAAGGAACTACTACAATTAGTCTATATACCGTTGCCCACACTGTGGTCTTAGTAGATAACATGGGTAGAATGGAAGCTCCTATTATCTCTTACTTTTGTTCCCTAACCTGTTATGTAAATTCCTCTAATATGTTAAAATAATTAGTGGTATAACAAAGTTCTTCAGATGTAAATTAGTTGAGTATTTGTGTTTAACAGTAACAAATTGGAAAAAGGAAAGCTTTTGTATATTTGCAAGGGAAGAAAATGTATATTATAATTTTCAACCATTTGATTCTGGAATTTTAACTTAAAGCTGAATTTAACTTTGGGAGTGGCTTGATGCCTCAGCAGTTAAGAGAACATACCCCCTTGCAGAGGACTGGAGTTTTGTTCCCAGCAGCCACATTATGCCTCACAACTGTATGTACATCAATTCCAGGGAATCTTCTCACCTCCAGGGACATAAGTGAATGTGGTACACATGCATATATACAGGCAAAATGCTAAATAAATCTTTAATCTTATTGTGAAGTTAACATATTCATGACTATGGTGTTTCTGCTTCAAGTATCCAAGATACACAGGATACACTACAGCTAATCATGTTGCATGTTTATGTGTATGTGTCCTGGTTGGTGCTAGAGATCAAAGCCAGGACTCTGTGCATGAACTACATTTTTTTCTTTTTCAAGACGAGTTTCTCTGTTGGCCTGGAAACTCAGCTTTGTAGACCAGGCTGTCCTCACTCACACAGCCTTGTGTACCACCACACCAGGCCTACATCTTATTTTTAAGATAAAGTTAAACAGATACTACAATCACACAAGTCATAAGACTGTTCTTGGGCTCAGCAGGATCGCTGACACCCACATGGTAGGAGAGAGCCAGGCAGTGGTGCACACCTTTAATCCCAGCACTTGGGAGGCAGAGGCAGGTGGATCTGAGTTTGAGGCCAGCCTGGTCTACAAAACAAGTCTGGTCAGCCAAAGCCACACACAGAAACCCTGTCTCGACAAAAATGCAATAAGGGAAATTGAAGAGGCTCTGAGATTAAGAGCTCTCATTGCTCTTCTGGAGGAACCCCAATTCCCAGCACCCATGTGGTGGCTCATGTGGGTAACTCCAGACCCAGGGATTCTAAAATCTGATGTCCTCAGGCATAGCACAAATATGGTACACAGATACCACATCCAGGTAAACACCCAAACTCAAATGTTCAAAAACATTTTTAATGGTAATGAGGGCTGGAGAGAGCCCAGTGGTTAGGAGCTCTTCCAGAGTGCAGATTGCAGCACCCTTCTTGGACAGACAGTTTAAAATGCCTGTAACTCCAGCTCTAAGAGATTCTAACACCCTCTTCTCTCCAAAATTTCTCATTCCAAGTTAGGGATGCCCGATCGTTGTGCATTATTAAATTACATATTCATCAAACACTAAGGCAGGTTAGCTTTTGTAAGTTTCAGAATGTCTTTTAATCTGTTGTGGGGCTTTTTGTTTTTTCAAGACAGGGTTTCTCTGTAATAATAGCCCTGGCTGTCCTAGACTCAATTGTTAGACCAGGCTGGCCTTGAACTCAGAGATCTGCCTGCCCCTGCCTCCCAAGTGCTGGAATTAAAGGCTCATGCCACCAAGCCCAGTGTGTTTTTTTTTTTTTTTAAACCCATTGATTGCATTACTTGACCTGGGATTTGTCACTAAAATATTCTGAGGTTTGGGAATATGACTCAATTGGTAGCTTTTTTTTTTTTTTCCTTTTTTGATTTTTTGAGATAGGGTTTCTCTGTGTAATTTTGCCTATCCTGGAATTCACTCCAGACCCAGCTGCCTCTGCCTCCCAAGTGCTATGATTAAAGGTGTGCACCAGGCCTTGATAGTCCTTTATTAGCATGCTTATGTCCCTGAGTTCTCCCCCTCCCCAAAACCATAAAGTGGGTGTGGTGATTTGCATTTAATTCTGGCACTTGGGAGCAAAAATAAGACAAATCTCCACGAGTTGGAAGCTAGCCTGGTCTACATGAGCTCCAAGCCAACCAGAGCTAACTAGTTTGGAGGAATGAAGGCTCCTGGAGACAACAGCCCATAGTGTCAGTCTGTTGCTGTTTGGCTTGGAAAGGAAAACCTCTAGAATATTTCTTTCCATATAATTCATCTTCCTAAGATTTTTTTTCTCATTTGAAGCTTGTTTCCTTTTTTAAAGATCCAAACTATTACATTAAACATTAGAACCTTTTTAGAACATTATTCAAGGAGGATGTAGGGACCAGGCATAACAACACACCTTAAAAGAGGCAGAGGGAGGTGCATCTCTTGAGTCTGAGGTCAGCCTGGTCTATATCCAGGACAGCCAAAGCTAGAGGTTCCACCTCAAAACAAATTTTATTAATTAGGTAATGAGAATGTAGTAGTAGAGCACCTGCCTAGTATGTACAAAGCCCAATGTTTGATTCCTGGCACCGCCACCAATAGAAAAGCTTGCTTTTCTCATTTGACTCAAGATAAAACTTTGAGCCAGAGTAAATCAAATGGGCGTCTTGCCTGCATGTGTATCTATATACCACATGTATGCCGGTGTCAGCAGAGGGTGTCAGATCTCCTGTAACTGTAGCTAGAAACAATTGTGAACCACCATGTAGATGCTGGGAATCTGTGTCCTACCTAAGAACAGCCAGGGCTCTTAGCTACAAAGCCAACCATCTCTCCAGTCCTAATTGTATTATTCACCCCCACCGCTAAGGAGTAATTCTTTGGTTAAATTCAATTTTTTTAAAGACATGGTTTCTCTGTTTAACAGTATGAGCTATCCTAGAACTTGATTTGTAGACCAGGCTGGCCTTGAACCCATAGATCCACCTGCCTCTGCCTCCCAAGTGCTGGGATTAAAGGTGTGTGCCACCACACCCAGCCCTAAATTTTTATTATTAAATTCTTCCTGCAAAAATTTTTGATGGAAGTTTTTGAATGAATTACCCAACACATACATGGTCAGTGAACTAAGGTCAACAGGTCTGAAAATATGAACAATTAGTCTGCAAACCATTCTGAGAGGAAGAATGACTTCTTTGACACCAGATCTGGAAATGAATTATGTTTTGCAAGGATTATTCAGCAGTTATTGGATTATCTCTGTATAACTGTAGGGCAGTTGATAGAGTACATTACTAACCTAGCATGCAGAAACCTTGGGTTCAATCCAACTGAGCACCACAGAAATAGGAAAACATGCAATTCTGCAATCCTAATGCCCAGGAGGTGGAGATACACCCTGGCTCAAAGTACATTAGAAAACAACTCTAAAAACAACAAAAAAAAAACCTGAATACAATTCTTAGAATCAAAACAGCACAAGGCTTAGTAACATTAGCAATAACTTTATTTTCTAACAGCCAGTTTTTCTACTGCTTCACTATTTTCCTCTCAGACAAGAGTTTTAGAACTGGATCACTTGGCCCTTTCTCTTCTTGTCACCTCCCAGTTCAAAATGCTTGCACCTCTTAATGGCCAGCATCCTCTTGGATCTGCAGTTGGGCTCCACACACTCCAGCCTGAGCACAATCTTCTTTGTAGTTTTGGCTTTTTTTCGGAAAATTGGCTTTGTCTGCCCACCGTAGCCACTCTGCTTGCGATCGTAGCGCCGCTTCCCTTGGGCGTACAGAGATTCCTTGCCCTTCTTATACTGGGTCACTTTGTGAGGCTGATGCTTGCCACATTTCTTACAGAAAGTTCTTCGGGTTTTAGGTACGTTGACCATCTTTGCAGTAGAATTGTCTACTCGATGAAAACTGTAATAAAGTTTCAGACATTAAAGATATTGAAATGTGAAATTTGGGTGTTTTGTTTTCTTTTCTTCCTGAGACAGGACTCTTCTGTGTATCTCTGGCTGTCCTGAACTCACAGAGATCCATCTGCCTCTGCCTCCCAAGTGCTGGGATTAAATGTGTGCGCCACCACGCCCAGCCCAGCAATTACAGACAGCTGTGAACTGCCATGTGGGTGCTGGGATTTGAAACTGAGCCCTTCTCTCCGGCCCCGAAATGTGGTAATTTTAAGCAGATATAATTTGTAGGAATTAAAAAAAAAAAAACAGTGATCATCAAAAATGTGTAATCCTGCCGGGCGTTGGTGGTGCACGCCTTTAATCTCAGCACTTGGGAGGCAGAGGTAGGCGGATCTCTGTGAGTTCGAGGCCAGCCTGGTCTACAAAGTGAGTCTAGGACAGCCAGAGCTGTTATACAGAGAAACCCTGTCTCGAAAAACCAAAAAAAAAAAAAATGTGTAATCCCAGCTGGGCATTAAGCTTTTAATCCCATAACTCCAGAGACAGAGGCAGGAGGATCTCTGTGAGTTCGATGTCACCCTGGTCTACAAAGTGAGTCTAGGACTGCCAGGGCTGTTACAGCTCCCTGTCTTGAAAAACCAAAAATATGTAAACCCACTAAGCACTAATTTTCCACATGAATAAAAGGTCAGGAATGTGTACACCTGTTTTGAGTGCCTCAAGGGCTGGGCTGGACATGCAGCTCAGTGGCTGAGCACTTGCCTAGTGTGTTTAAACATCCTGGGTTCAATCCTCACCATGGCAAGCATGCAGAAAAACTGTAGCTTTTACAAAATGAGATGTAAGGAGCTGGAGAGATAGCTAAGCGGTTCAGAGCACTGGTTGTTCTTCCACAGGACCTGAGTTCAAATCCCAGCACCCACATGGCAGTTCACAGTTGTCTGTAATGCCAGGGCGTGGAGATGCACACCTTTAATCCCAGCACTCAGAACAGGCGGCGGATTTCTGTGAGTTCAAGGCCAGCCTTGTCTACAAAGTGAGTCCAGGACAGTCAAGGATACACAGAAAACCTGTCTTGGAAAACCAAAACCAAACAAACAAGCCCAAAATGAGACATAAAACTATCAGTTACAAAATCAGGCCTGATGGACGTCCCGGGAGGATGAGGCTGGTGATAGTTATAGGTGAGCCTGAGCTCCATAAAGAAACCGTCTCCTAAGGGGGGAAAAAAAAAAGCAACGGACACTTGGAGTAGCCAATACAGTCCTCTGTCCAAAACAGGCAGTTAGATAACGTAGTAGGGTCCGGGTAGAGACCAACTTTTTTTTTGGACTAGCCCACACCAATTCCCTCCACTTTCTAGCTGGTAGCTATGACCGGCGTAGAATGATAAGTCGTAGTGTCTGCTACGACCGGTCCCGTTCCTTCCTCTGAGCCACGTCAGTTTGGTTTGGGTTTCACTCGCCAGCGGCCCGAGGGGCTGACGTGTCGCTAGCAGCCCGCGTGCCTCGCGGCCCAGCAGCCGCCATGATGGAGCGCCTGTTCAGAGGGGGGCGAGGGCCGACCTCATCGCGCCGGGCAGCACCAGCCCAGTTCCCACGCCTCAAAGAGCTCGGTCGGCCTCGGCCTCAGGGCAACCGCGGTGCCAGAAGAACCAGCTACCGCTCAGCTCTAGACTCACCGAGATATCCGGCGTCCGCAATCGCGGTTTCCACCGCACAAGCCAAACAGGAAAGGGACAGGCGGAGCGGAAGTCGGAACTGACCCTGAGCGACGGGACCGCGAGCCAATAAGCTACGGCCTCCTCCGAGGCACCGCCTCTGGACGCTTCTGGGAACTGCCAACCAGAGGCCGGCGGGGCGGGGCAGAGGGTGTGGGCCCGGGGGCCCGGACTCTCGTGGGCCGGTCGCCGCTTGTCAGAACGGTCGCCGCCGGAGCGGGGCGGGTTGCGGCGCTCGGTGTCGGCGTTAAGCAGTGCGAGCCAGGATGAGCGCGCAGAGGACGCAGGGCCACGGGCAGCGCAGGTAACGGAGCCGAGGTGTGGCGGGCGCGGCTGGGTTTCTTCCGGGACTCCGGGTGCTGAATGGAGAGGACCGAGGCGACGCTGAGCCGCGGCTCGTAGCGGCGGGACGGCTGCTGGAGCTGCAACGGCCAGAGACGATGTGCGGAGCCCGGGGGGCGCGAGGCGGTTGAGAGCCTTCGGGCCCCAGGACGCCGGGGCCCGGGATGAGTTAGCGAGGGCCGCCGCGGGGGCCAGTTCCTAGGGCTACAGGCCAAGGCGACGGCGCCGCCCGCCCGCCCCTTGCGTGCAGAGGCCGCCAGCTCCTTTCCGCGCCCGCACTCCCGGCCCTGGAGACCATGAGGTTCCGCATCTACAAACGGAAGGTGCTAATCCTGACGCTCGTGGTGGCCGCCTGCGGCTTCGTCCTCTGGAGCAGCAATGGGCGACAAAGGAAGAACGACGCCCTCGCCCCGCCGCTGCTGGACGCGGAGCCTCCGCGGGGTGCGGGCCATCTCGCCGCGTCCGTAGGCATCCGCAGGGTTTCCAACCAGTCGGCGGCTCCTCTGGTCCCAGCGGTCCCGCGGCCGGAGGTGGACAACCTAACGCTGCGGTACCGGTCCCTGGTGTACCAGCTGAACTTTGATCAGATGTTGAGGAATGTCGATAATGACGGCAGCTGGAGCCCCGGGGAGCTGGTGCTGGTTGTCCAGGTGCATAACCGGCCGGAATACCTCAGACTGCTGCTAGACTCGCTTCGAAAAGCCCAGGGCATTGATGAAGTCCTAGTCATCTTTAGCCATGACTTCTGGTCCGCAGAGATCAACAGTCTGATCGCCAGGGTGAATTTCTGCCCGGTTCTGCAAGTGTTCTTTCCGTTCAGCATTCAGCTGTACCCGAGTGAGTTTCCGGGAAGTGACCCCAGAGATTGCCCCAGAGACCTTAAGAAGAAGGCAGCTCTGAAGCTGGGGTGCATCAATGCCGAATACCCTGACTCCTTCGGCCATTACAGAGAAGCCAAATTCTCACAAACCAAACATCATTGGTGGTGGAAGCTGCATTTTGTATGGGAGAGAGTCAAAGTTCTTCAGGATTACTCTGGCCTTATACTCTTCCTGGAAGAGGACCACTACGTAGCCCCAGACTTTTACCATGTCTTCAAAAAGATGTGGAAATTGAAGCAGCAGGAGTGTCCTGAGTGTGATGTCCTCTCCCTAGGGACCTACACTACCGTTCGCAGTTTCTATGGCGTTGCTGACAAGGTAGATGTGAAAACTTGGAAGTCCACAGAGCACAATATGGGCTTAGCCTTGACCCGAGATGCGTATCAGAAGCTGATCGAGTGCACGGACGCTTTCTGTACTTACGATGATTATAACTGGGACTGGACTCTGCAGTATTTGACTGTATCTTGTCTTCCTAAATTCTGGAAGGTCTTAGTTCCTCAGGCTCCTAGGATTTTTCATGCTGGAGACTGTGGTATGCATCACAAAAAAATATGTAGGCCATCCACCCAGAGTGCCCAAATTGAGTCATTATTAAATAATAACAAACAGTACATGTTTCCAGAAACTCTAGTTATCAGTGAGAAGTTTTCTATGGCAGCCATTTCCCCACATAGGAAAAATGGAGGGTGGGGAGATATTAGGGACCATGAACTCTGTAAAAGTTATAGAAGACTGCAGTGAAAAACAAATCACAATTGCAAAGCAAAAGTGACAGTCTTCTATTTTTTATATTTGTCTCAATGGGATATACAATTGAATAAAAAGTATAGGAACTGGTTTCTGCTTTAATACATGAACTTCTTGTAAAAGATGTCCAAATATATAGTAATCCTTTTCAGTTATGTCTGATTACAATTTCAAACTGAAATTTTCATTTTGGGACTTGGGTTTTAAAATTCAATCTATCTGCCTAAAGGTAATAATTAGATTATTATTGATAAAAAGAAAGGGGAAAGGTTTATTTAAATCACGTCTGTTATCCTTTTTATCTAAAACTTTGTATACTTTTCCACTTTCAAAACTTAAGTACAGCAAGATTTACTTAAAACTGTCACAACAGTAAAAAGTATTACAATGAAATCATTAGAGTATTGCTGGAACAAACCCAGTTTCACTATTGACACAGTTATTAGAAAGGAATTGTTTGACTGGTTTAATAACTCAGAAGTTACATTTGTTAAGCGCCCTGTCAGAAGAGTCATTTTCAGTATTACTGATTCCTGTGCTATTGTGTTACGATTGCCTGTGCTTTCAACCTTCATATTACATGACTTCTTTTGGAATGTATTTGATTAATAAGAAAGTTTAAGCACTGTTTTCACCTCAACATAGAAGTACAGTGGTTTCGATTTTTTTTTTTTAGTGCTGCCAAAATAAAGTACTCATTTTTGCATAAAAAGTTCCCTGATCGTTTTGCAGAATGTTCTATTTGTATCAATAAAGGCATTCTAGAAGTTTTGAGTATGAGCATTACATCTTAATATGTACTAGCTGTACATTGTATGAGTTTAAACTGAAGCCTGCTCATGACAGTGCATTCTCTTGGGAAGAAGTTTGGCTTTCAAATTGGCCAAGCATAGATAATGAACAGTAAAGAAAAGCTGCTGCATAGGCAAAATACTGCCTAAAACGGTTTTGAAGGCCAGAAATGATACAAAGTTCAGTCTTGCCAAGGTGCAGCAGGTCTGATGCCAGCTGTGACTGAGAGACTTTAAAAGGACACAGGAGTAAGAAGCAAGCTTTAGACTTGCTCCATATTTTCTATTACTTTTTCATAATATAATTGTATGCAGCCAAAAATTACACGACTCATTTCTTTGCAAAGACTGCTGATGATTTCAACCAAAGTCAAGAATTATTGTTTTCAGCTATCTCATACTGGAAATGCTTGTGCTTTTTCAAGATGAGGCAAAGTTGTCCAGTTTTATATTACCCTCACATCTCAATCTGTTACTTTCTTGGCCTTTTAAATGTTTTCCACATTTTTATCCTGTGCGCACATGTGTGAATGTACATGTTTGTGGTTCATGCTGGGTTGGTCCTCTACCCTGAGTCCCAGAAACAGAACTCCAGGCACTTGGCGGCAGGTACCTTCATCCACTGAGCTGTCTTAATCTTTTTGCTTATTTAAAGATTGGTTTGTGTGCATAGCTCCAGCTGACCTTGTTTGTAAGTCTCTCACTTCTGCCTTCAGCTGGGATTTCAGGGCCCTCATGCATGCAATGCAAGGGCTACTGTTTAATGGGGAGAGATGTAAATCAAGATCTCCAGGACTTACCCTCTTACACTGTATTCTGACCTGATATCACCAGTTCAAAGGACGAAAGAAAGTGGTTTCCAGGAAGTGTTCAAAGGCTAGTAGTAATTAGTAGCCTTGTCTGAAACGGAAATAAATCAGCTCATAGCCTTGGGACTGGTGATGACATCCATACTCTTTTACATTTTCTTTCATGCTGTTCTAAAATATTTTGTGGGGGGGGGGGAAGCCTGTTAAGATCTCCATTTTACCTCACTTTAGGAGTTATAAACTGATTTTAAAAATAGTGGGTTTTGATGTAACACACTGTCAAAACAAAAGCCAGATTTAAAAAAAATTTCTAAGTTAAATTTATTTTTATGCATATAGGTATTTGTGTGCACATAGATCTGTGTGCCACCTGTGGTGGCCAGAGGAAGGCACTGGATCCCCTGGAGTTAGAATTATGGATGTTGTGAGCTGCCGTGTGGGTGCTGGGAATTGAACCAGGATCCATTGCAAGAGCAGCCAGCGCTCTTAACCCTGAGCCAACTCTCCAGCCTCTCTATAAATCTTATTAAACATATTCTTTAAAACTGAAAAAGTTTTTAATACTTTAACAGTAACTTCCAAGAAATTACTTGATTTTGAAAATGATTATCTTAAAATTTTTAAATTTCTCTGTATATACATCAGTGTTTTGCCTGCATGTATGTGTGTTCACATGTGCACCTGGTGTCTACATAGGCTAGAAGAGGGCATCAGATCCTCTGGGTCCTCTGCAACCAGTGCTCTCAAACTGTTCAACCATCTCGCCAGCCCCAAAGGATTATTTTTTCTCTTTTTTTCTTTTTAGTTTTTGGAGACAAGGTTTCTCTGTGTAACAGCCCTGGCTGTCCTGGACTCATTCTGTAGACCAGGCTGACCTGGAACTCA
>CAJQZJ010001333.1:666828-688673 GCA_907164525.1 Lophiomys imhausi
AGACCAGGCTGACCTGGAACTCAGAGAGATCAACCTGCCTCTGCCTCTGCCTCCCCAGTGCTGGGATTAAAGGCATGTGTCACCATGCCTGTCTCTTTCTTTTTTAAATTTGAGACAGGTTCTCTCTGTAGCCTAGGCTGTCCTGGAACTTACTCTGTAGACCAGGCCTAGCACTCATAGACCAACCTGAAGCTGCAGAGTATTGGGATTAAAGGTATGTGCCACCACACCCAGCTTGAAGATATACTGTGTGCACAAGTTTGTGTACC
This sequence comes from Lophiomys imhausi, assembly GCA_907164525.1. Classification (NCBI taxonomy): domain Eukaryota; kingdom Metazoa; phylum Chordata; class Mammalia; order Rodentia; family Muridae; genus Lophiomys; species Lophiomys imhausi. The sequence continues at coordinate 667,098 of CAJQZJ010001333.1, forward strand.
ACAGTAGGTGTAGGGATAAGAATAAACTTGCAGAAAGGTTCTCTCCTTGCAGGGATTGAACTCAGGTTGTGAGGCTTGCCAGCAGGTACCTTTCTGTTAAGCCATCTGACCATACCCCAAATTATCTTAACTCATATATGTGACAGACTTATATGAAAATATATAATTGGTGTAAAAATAACTAGATGTTATCTGTTAATTTTTTTCCCTCTTAGAAACTTATTTTCAACATAAATATATCCAACTTAGATATGAACAAATTTTAGGATTGTATTCCTCCCATGTGGTCATATACCAGTTAATTGTATTCTTGAGAATTTATGATACAACTCAGTGAATATTTATTTTGAAACTTTAATATAAAAACAAAATTGAACACAAAAACCAGTATGTATTTGTTGCACCTTTAAAGTCCAGCACACTGGTACATGCCCAGCACTTAGAAACTGAGGCAGGAAGACAGCCACCAGTTTGAGGGTAGCCCAGGCTACATAGGCGATACAGAACCAACCTAAGTCTCACCAAACTAAGGGCCCAGAGTGACGGCTCACTAGGTAAAGACCCTTTTCACCTAGGCTGATGACTGGATTAATCCCTGAGACACACTGTCCCCTGACCTCCATATGCATACTGAGGCCTCTATGTCCCCTGACCTCAAATATATATATATTGTTTTTTCGAGACAGGGTTTGTCTGTGTAGCCTTGGATGTAGACCAGGCTGGCCTTGAACACAGAGAGATCCGCCTGCTTCTGCCTCCCAAGCGCTGGGATTAAAGGCGTGAGTCACCATGCCTATTTTTTTTTTTTGGTTTTTCGAGACAGGGTTTCTCTGTTTAACAGCTCTGGCTGTCCTGGACTCGCTTTGTAGACCAGGCTGGCCTCGAACTCACAAAGATCCACCTGCCTCTGCCTCCCAAGTGCTGGGATTAAAGGCGTGCGCCACCACCGCCCGGCAACCATGCCTATTTTTTTAAACAAAACTATTTTACTCTCCTTCAGTAAAATATTTCTATTAGAAAAATCACGTTTCTATATGGAAACTTATGAAAAGTATCTCCAGTTTTGTTTTGTTTAAGACATGGGCTCTTGTAGCCCAGGCTGGCCCCTAATTCATTATGTAGCTGAGGATGACCTGAACTGACCATCAGGTCTCCAGTGCCAGGAGTTGGGATTGCAGGTATCTGGCTGCTAGCTTCCCCTCAAGAATCAACTGTATATGTTTGTTCATACATCATTTAATAGTTAACACAAAGAGGTGATTTTAGTCCCCAATTTTTTTACTCAACATTTAAATATCAGAACAATATAAAATTAATCCAAATCATATAGCAAAGAATTCTGAAAACTGAATGCACAATGAGTCGTGTGATCTTTAATAATCTGGACACTACCATCCTGCATATCAGTTTCTTTTATACTGTCAAAGTCAGGTATGTTTTCAACTACAGTTTTGTTCTGTAATGAAGACAGGTGATCTCCATCGAATTCTTTTTCCTTACTTCTTACCGGCTCTTTTATATTTTCCTTTCCCTCCACTAAGGAGGTAGTGCTGCTTTCTTTTATAAACTCAGTATCCATTTTTGCCTCCAGCTGCTGAGGTGTTTCAGACAGCATGTGAGGAGCATCAGAATGGCCCACAGTTGAACCACAAGTATTTATTTTTAGTGCTTCAACTGCTACAGATGAATTGGAATCAGTTGTAGCCGTGGTAAAATGTTCTGTGTTTTCTTTTTCACTTAGAGGACATCCTTCATTGATTCCTTTTTCCTTTTCTTGAAGCCCATTAGGAACACTACATTCTTGCAACTGTATCAAGAAAAATAGCAAATTAGTAATTGAAGCAATAGAAACTGAATCATAATTTTCTCTGAAATTCTATTTTTAAAATGTTGTGTACTATGTGGCTTCATGCATGACACAGCACATACAGAGAGGTCAACTTGTACGAGTTGGTTCTCAGCTTATCAAGCTTTTCTGTGTGCAGCTGGGAGGGTGTACAGTGTGGGGGAGAGGTGTTCAGATGTGAAAGGCAGCTTTCCTGAAGGTAGTTTTCTCCTTTCATCCTCACATGGTTTCAGATTCAGTTCAGCAGGCCTGCACAGCATGCACCTGCACCTACCGAGCCATCTCAACTACAAACCAGCAACATTTTCTTCTTCTTTTAAATTTCTTTTTAGGGCTGGAGAGATGGCTCAGAGGTTAGGAGCACTGGCTGCTCTTCCAGAGGTCCTGAGTTCAATTCCCAGCAACCACATGGTAGCTCACAACCATCTATAATAAGATCTGGTGCCCTCTTCTGACCTGCAGGTGTACATGCAGACAGAACACTATACATAATAAATAAAATCTTTAAAAAAAAAATTCTTTTTAGACAGGGTCTAGGCTGGAACTCAAGAGATCTGCCCAAGATTAAGTCACAATGACTGGTGGCTTTAATTTTCTGATTAAACCCTTTCCATTAGGACTGGGAGATGGTTTAGCAGCTAGGAGCACCTGCTGGGAAAACCAGGTTCAATTCCCAGCATCCCTACGGCAAGTACCACACACACATAGCACACGTGTATACATGCAGACAAAACACTCATGTATACACATAAACATCTTTATATGCAGCTGGGCATGGTGGCCCATGCCTTTAATGCCAGCACTCCCAGGGAGGCAGTGGAACTCACTGTACAAATCAGTTTGGCTTGCCTCTGCCTGAGTGCTGAGATTAAAGGCCTGCACCTCCACACCTGGCTGAAAACATGTTTCTTTAAAAAAAAAAAAACAAAAAAAAACCCTTTCAAATATTCACTTCCTTTACAATAAAAGGACCTAGCTTTTTTTAAAGATGGCCTACAAACACCTTTAATTACTACAAGAACATTTCTTGATTTTTCTTAGACAGAAATGATAGTTCTTTTTTTTCTTTTCTCTTTTCTCTTGGGGGGGGGGGCCGCGGGGAGGTGGGTTTGAGACAGGGTTTCTCTGTGTATCCTTGGCTGTCCTGGACTCACTCTGTAGCCCAGGCTGGCCTTGAACTCTCAGAGATCCACCTGCCTCTGCCTCCAGAGTGCCGAGACTAAAGATGTGTGCCACCATACCCAGCCATTACAGACAGCTGTGAACTGCCATGTGGTGCTGGGATTTGAACCCGGGTCCTTTGGAAGAACAGCTAGTGCTCTTAACCTCAGAGCCATCTCTCCAGCCCCAGGAATGCTAGTTCTTAACTTGTTTTTATCCAATGTTGAAGGCCATAAACATAACCAAACTTAAGATTCAGCTAAAAAACGACTAAATTCTATGATGTAATTTTTATGATTTAAAAGCTGAAAAATGCTTATCTATACACTTTTTCTATATATATATATATATATATATGTATAACTGGAGGAATGTAATTGGATTAAAGACATTCTATCCTTCTGAAAAACAGATTTAAAATATTTTTATTTAGGGGATGTAGAGCAGGCTCAGTGGCTGTTCTTCCATAGGCCATGGGTTCAATTCCCAGCATCCACACGGTGTTCACAGTTCCTTATAATTCTACCTCCAAGGGATCTATCTGATGCTCTCTTCTAGCCTCTGTGGGTTCCAGACCACATATGGTACACAGACATACATACACATAAAATAAAATGTTTTGCTGTTTGTGTTCCCTCATGTGTGACACAGTTCATATGTAGAAGTTGCAGTCATATAAATATTTTCCTTGGATTAGCGAACAGTCTCTTGGTGGTTTGTTTTATTTTTTTCAGCAGTAAGGCCATGAGGAACGTCTTTTTGAGACATGTGAACCTTAAGATGCTTTTGCTGTGGTTCTTGTAAATATTATCCAGGATATAAAACTCTGGATTTCAAACAGCAGCAAGAAAAATCACTAATTTTATCTAAATGTAAAATTTTGATTCCAAGGTTCACTTACAAATTCAACTACTGTTTAGTACAATTTTAAATTCATCTCTGATTTTTTTATCTTGGTTGTTAATCACAATAGAATGATTTTGTAACGTGAAAATAAACAGTGAAGTTTTTATCACACAGTAGACATGCACAGAAGTCTTGCTATCACTCTGCCCAGCCATTCTGTGCATTGCTGTTTCAAGTTCTGATGTCAAGAATTGAACTGCTGCCATTCTGCCGATGGTCATGTGACAGAATCTTGCATCAGTCCCTCCCTCTTCTTTTTTTTTTTTTTTGTTTGTTTTGGTTTTCCGAGACAGGGTTTCTCTGTATAACAGCTCTGGCTGTCTGGACTCGTTTTGTAGACCAGTCTGGCCTTGAACTCACAGAGATCCGCCTGCCTCTGCCTCCCAAGTGCTGGGATTAAAGGCGTGCGCCACCACCGCCCGGCCCTCCCTCTTCTTTTATGCCCACTGAAATCTTACCTTCGCATGGATCTGAATCTGCGCCTCAGTGACCTGAAGAACTTTAATCAGTGGTGGGGCTGGGGACGCTGACTGCTTCAGTGGGGAGTGCAGGACCTCGCCAATAAACTCATTAACATTTTCTTCATTGACAAACAATCTTTCCTAAATAAAAGGAAAAGAAATATTTTATCTTACAGGTCACACTTAATAGTCATCGTAAAAGCAGCTTGTAAAAGTTCTTACATAATTCATCATTACATATTTTCAAATGCTTATCCCACCAACACTAAGTGCTGTCTTTAAAAGAGGAAATCTAGTATTGTCCAGAATATAGTTACTATGAAAAACATGCATTCATGAGATCCACCTGAAAGAGAAAGAAAAAAAGAAAGTCTTCATGCTTTTCCTGTTTACTAAAGCAGAAGTATGCTTTCCTTCCAGAATGATTGCACAAATAGTATTTTTCTTTTCTTTTTTTCAAATATATATAGTGTCAGAGGTAGCCCAAGCCAGCCTCTGTGTGTACCTGCAGGTGATCCTGTTTCTATCTCCTAAGTGCTGGGATTAGGCAGAAATCACACCTGGTACCTCTGGATATTTCTTAGGAATATTTACTTCAAGTCTACAAAGGCAATCCTAGCCATTAATTATAGTTCTGTCTTTTTTTTTTTTTTTTTGGTTTTTCGAGACAGGGTTTCTCTATAGTTCAGTCTTCTAATAATTCCTAATAAACCAGCTATGAAATATACAGAACTGGATCAGTTCAAATATACCTGTTAAATTCTTGACAATGTAAACTGAATGTAGTGGTTATTTCCAGGGAAGCAGAGGCAGGAAGATCAGAAGTTCAGGACCACCTTGGCTACATAGGAGTACAAGGGTAACTTATAGTCCATAGCAGACCCTGTGATGGGGGTGTTAAGCATTCTGAATGCTAATTAATTAGTCCTGTTTGCTGCCTGTTACTTACATTGTCTGATTGGTTAAATAAATGCTGAGGCCTGAGATAGGGCAAAGACAGAGATAGGCAGAACTAGGTGGGCAGGCTTCTGAAGCAGAGGTTGATGGGAAGAAGCAGCCAGGAACAGGAAAGAGGACACACACCATGAGTTAGAGAAAAGAACATCATTCCACGTGCTCTGGAACATCAACATAGCATGGAGAATAGCAGTCCAAGGGGACGCATGTATATATGGGGTCATATTTGAGAAACAGAATTAAGAGCTAGCTTAGATGGGCTAAGATTGCACAATTCAGGCCAAGTATTGTTAAAATTCATGTGGTGTCTGTGTGCTCATTTCTAATGGCGGGTTAAGGATTAACACTGCCTATCAATTAAATATAACCTAAATATTAGTAAATCATTTGATTAATTCTTTCTACAGACCCCGTGTCTCAAACAAAATGAAACAAACTCACAAAACACAGAAAAAGTTCTGTAAGAGACAATTACAATATTTAAAAGCACATTCTATTTGTTTTTAATTTTTTTGAAGCAATGTCAGGGTTAAGAACAAAGATAAACCAGGCATGGTGGCACACACGTTCAATCCCAGCACTCAGGAGGCACAGCCAGATCTCTGTGAGCTCAAGGCCACATCCTGACTCATAGTGCTCAGGAGGCAAAAGACAAGGCCAGCCTGGTCTACAAAGAGAGTTCCAGGACAGCCAAGGCTACATAGAGGGACACTCAGGAAAAAAAAAAGAAAGAGGGCGACCACTCATAAGGAGACACACGTGAGAACATCGGTGTGGCTTTTCAAAGAAGTTATATATTTTATTTTTAGAATTGAAATATCTTGGTTTTCTTGTTTTGTTTTATTTATTTATTTGTTTGTTTGTTTGTTTTTTGGTTTTTCGAGACAGGGTTTCTCTGTGTAGCCATGGCTGTCCTGGACTCACTTTGTAGACCAGGCTGGCCTCGAACTCACAGAGATCCGCCTGCCTCTGCCTCCCGAGTGCTGGGATTAAAGGCGTGCGCCACTACGCCCGGCCTTGTTTTATTTTTTGAGACATGGTTTTTCTGTCTATCTCTGGCTGTCCTTGACTCACTTTGTAGACCAGGCTGGCCTTGAACTCACAGAGATTCGCTTACCTATGCCTCCCGAGTGCTGGGAATTAATTAAAGGCTTGCGCCACCACACCCAGCTTATTACTAGAAAATTTAAACATCACTGTCACCCAAATCCAAACGCAATATAATTTGTTATATTCAGGTCAAGTGAGGAATAACTATTTACCCATATTTAAAATTATTTAATTTATAAGATCAGTTCACTGTTACCCCAAGTAAGATTATCTCCTTCTGTGCTTTTTTGAAAGTAAATATTAGAATTACAAAGTAAAGATTATTATGTGGCCCAAAGAGGGGTACAAAACCAGAAATAAGTTTCAAGTTCTCTTTGGTTAGATTAACAGCATTTGAAATTGCAAGTGAACCAATGGATTAGAAGAATTTTACATTTAGAGCATTTTGCCTTGCTATTACTTCCAGATCAAGAATTTTACATTCTGGAAATTATTATAGAAACACCCCCATCAAAAGCATTTCTCAGGCTCATACTTTTCAAATAAATATTATCTCAAAGATAATCTTTTTGAGACTATTAAAAATAATAATCTTTATTTTCTCACTCTGAAAAAAGATCTGCCAGATATTTTAGATTTTTAACTAACCCAAGGAAATATCTGAATGGAAATGGCACATTAAATTAACAGATTATCCACATTCATTCTAATGACTGATTTTATTATAAAAGTTGCTGAGACAGGTGTGGTGGTGCATACCTTTAATCCCAGTACTCATGATTAAAGGCAGAGGCAGGTGGATATCTGTAAGTTGGAGCCAGCCTTGTATACAAATTAAGTCCAGGACGCCAGGGCTATTACACAGAAAAACCCTGTCTCAAAAAACCAAAATAAATTCCCCTAGTTACTATTTAGGGTAAAAATATGTATTTAGTACTTTTAATGTGTAAGGCGACAATCTGGTATGAAAGCCACAAGTCAAAGACTAATTTCATAAAAATATAGATAGTAGTAAATTATATATGGCTCACCTCTCCCAATTTTCTCTTTGTTTTCTTTGAGTGTGAGTGTCTCAAACAGGCAGGCCTCAAACTCAATCCTCCTGTCTCAGGCTCCTGAATGCTGGGAATCCAGGTTTACATCACTATGCCTGATAATACTTAGGGCTTGATATAGTATAATGTAAAATAAAAGAATGGGTATTATGGTCCCATTAGCCCTATCAAAGGTGATAATTAATGGTATAGTGACTCTACTTAAGTCTTCAAGATAGAAAATGCAGTTGCCTTAATCCCATTTTGATTTAGAAAAACATATAGAAGTGAACCGCATTGGCAGACAAGGGCTCAAGGTCAAATACTCTGAAGTTATTATGGCCTCTCACAACTCGACTTCCTGGGAGGCCCTGGGCCACCGAACTGCACCTTCGACTCTTCAATATTATAGAGTTACATATAGTTTTCGTAAAAGCCTCAAACAAATTAGTGCTCCAACCCACATATGCACTTGTGGTTGTTTCTATTTTGTTTTTTGAAGACATGGTTTCTCTAGACCTTGCTGTCCTGGACTCTGCCTCTGACTCCCGAGTGCCGGAATTGAGTTTCATATTCAGTACTCCATTAGTATTGGTAAATGCTGGGTGGGGGTGAGGGGAGCTACTTTAGGAGTCATTAAATCCAATCTTGTCCTATCAGTCTGTGGACCCCAAGAATATACCTGCATTACGGACACCTTTGAAGACTTGAAGAGCATCCTTCGGATAGAATGAGTATGTGCAAACTTCACTTTAAGAAGAATGCACGCCGGGCGTTGTGGCACACTCCTTTAATCCCAGCACTCGGGAGGCAGAGGCAGGCGGATCTCTGCAAGTTCAAGGCCAGCCTGGTCTACAGAGTGAGTCCAGGACAGCCAGGGCTGTTACACAGAGAAACCCTGTCTCAAAACAAACAAGCAAAAACAAAATGAAGAATGCACAACACGAATATGAATAAATACAAAACAGGTGCCTGTAGCATTTTTTTTAAATGGAGTATTTCAAATAGTGAAAACGTTTACCTCCAAAGAATCGTTCAAGCCACAATACCACTCTCGCCAATGTCCGTGGCTCTCTGGGGATTTTGCCAGTACTATTACTGCATTATTTAAAGAAATGCTAATTTCGGGTTCTTTGGTACTCAATTTATTCTCTGGAGCAAACTGCAAAGTGAAGGAATAACCTGAGTCCTGTGTGGAGAAGCCCAATTTGTAACGCAGGGGGCTCAGATCCCCGTGAAGACTTTGCGGCTGAATCCCAGGCACTTGAATGAACAAAGTCAAGGAGTCTTCGTTCTGATTACACTGTAAAGGAGGGCACAATGGTTCAATGTTCTCGGCCCCAGAGCCAACCATGGCTGGGCCCGAGGCGTCGTGGCGGGTCCCCCACTGCTCCTCACTGTTTTGGTCACTGAGGTCTCCGCAGACTCCCGGTCTTCCCACAGGGGATTCGGCGTCGCGGGCCGGGAACGCAGTGCAAGGATGGTTTCGGTCCTCGGGAGAAGCCCCTTCCCCGAGGCCTAGCGGCGCCACCGAATCCCCAACGAAGTCTCGCTCCGGCTCGGGAACGAGCCCCCCTTCAGCGGCTGCAGCCTCGAGGTCTGGAGCCCCGACGCCCCTCTCTTCCCCGGACTCAGCTCCGCTCCCACCAGCCGACTCTTCCCGCGCTGCAGCAAGGTCGCCGGCGGAAGTGCCCGCTGCGCAGTCAGTTCCGGTCTCGGCGGCGGAAACTTCCGGCGCGGCGGCGAGGTCTTGGCGCGCGGCCGCTAGATCCACCGGCAGCGTGACCACCAGCTGCCGCCGCGCTTTGTTGTACTGGGCCTTGCCGAGGCCATCGTCCACCGGGTACGGCAGCGAGAACCGCAGCCGGTAGTCGGGGCTTCTGGAGTCCAGGCACAGCAGCTTCCCCTTCACCTCCAGCTCCGCCCGCTCGGCCGAGCGCAGCAGCGGCAGCTCGATGGTGACCACCAGCTCGTGCGGCACGGTGCTCGGGGCCGCGTCGCGCGAGCAGCGGTAATCCTGGAGGTCCACGTGGTGGCGCTGCACCACAGTGCAGCGCGGCTCGGTGGGCTCCGGCCGCTGCTGGGCCTCGGGAGCCAGGGGTGCGGGCGAGCGGGCTGTGCTCTGCGCCGCCGCGGGGTAGCGGTACGGGTATGGTGGGTCCGGGATTAAACCCGGCGGCTCCTCTTCGGGCCGGGCCGGGGCGCCCCCGGGAAGGGGCTTGCGCAGGACTGCGGCCTCGGCTGTCCCTTTGTACTTGATCTTCAGGGTCTTGGCGTTCCTGCGGTCCAGCTTGACACCGAACTGCTGCTCCACCGCCTCGAGGGCGGTGGCGTCCAGCATTTCGCGGAAGCACTGGTGTTGCCGGGCCAGCGCAAGCGCTTCGGGGTGGAAAACCACGTCGTAGACCGTGTAACGGGCGCCGCTGCTCCCCGCATACTGGCGGCCGGGAGCCAGGCTGTAGGGCAGGGACCAGTGGCTGCCAGCTGCCGTGCCGCCGCGCCCTGGGCCCGGCCGGCTGCTGGGTGCGCCTACCAGGGAGTTGCTGCAGACGTTCACGAAGCAGCGGTGCTCCCCGTTCAGGCTGGTACGCAGCACGTGGCCGGGCTCAGGGTGCACGAACCGCACCTCCACCCCGCGCTCCCGCTCCAGCGCTGTGATCTCCTCCTCGTAGCGCCTCCGGTTCTCAGGGTCCGTGATCTCTGCGGCGTAGTCGGAGAACATTCGGCGGAACTCTGGGTCCTGAAAGGCGGAGGTGAGCCGCTGCACCTCCTCTCCGCTCAGATCTAAGTCCTCCAGCGCTGAGGAGGTCGCCGCCTTGGCCATGGTGCCCCACGCGGCCCCTCACCCGGACCGGATGAAGGAGCGTCTAGGATGCGTTTCGGAGTGTCTGGTTCACGCAGCAGTGACCAGCCAGGTCCTGTAACGGCTGGGGTCAGAGCCGCGCGTGCTTTGTTGCCATAGTAGCACTTGGGAGGCGGGGCAGTGATCTCGAGGAAATGCTAGAAATAGACTCCTGTTTCTCCAAACCAAGCAAACACTACTTGCTGAAGGCTTTAGATTGCTGTGCCTGGATTCATGTACTTTACAGTCTATTGTGATAACTGTCCTCATTTTCAGCACTGTGTCTTTATTTGTTTTGGGTTTTCCGAAACAGGGTTTCTCTGGGTAGCCCTGGCTGTCCTGGACTCTTTTTGTAGACTAGGCTGGCCTCGAACTCACAGAGATCCGCCTGCTTCTACCTCCCAAATGCTGGGATTAAAGGCGTGTATCACTAACACCTGTCTTTATCTTATGGACTGTTTACTTTCACAGACAAGTGAGTTTTCCAGCCAAGCCTACAATTTATAATCCTAGTTTTCTCTCACCCTTTTCACTTTTGAAACCAACACTTAAGCCCTAATATTTGTTCTTTCCATGTTCAGGTTTTTTTTTTTTTTTTTTTTTTTGGGAGGGGGTTTCAAAACAGGGTTTCTCTGTGTAACAGCCCTGGCTGTCCTGGAACTCATTCTGTAGACCAAGCTGGCCTTGAACTCACAGAGATCCACCTGCCTCTGCCTCCCAAGTGCTGGGATTAAAGGCGTGCACCACCACGCCCAGCCCAGCAATTACAGCTGTGAACTGCCTGCCATGTGGGTGCTGGGATTTGAACCAGGGTCCTTTGGAAGAGCAGCCAGTGCTCTTAACCACTGAGCCATCTCTCCAGCCCCCCATGTTCAGGTATTCTAAATCCCAAAGCCCAGTAAACATGGGAAAGTTATTCACTTTTCATAATGTAAATATAAACTCTCATAAGTCACTTACTTAGTAAAATGATCAGTTTCCTTGAGTTGAAAATTAAAACTATACTTTAAAAAAAAAAAGTAACCTTAAATTGAGTCTGTAATCTCTACTAGTATGATTCTAAAAGAAAGAACATAAGCCACAAGGAACTAATGCAGTACATGTGGTAGTTACAATGGGATTTTAATTTTTTTTTGAGACAGGGTTTCTCTGTGTAATCTGCCTGGCTTTCTTAGACTCACTTTGTAGACTAGACTGGCCTCAAGGGATCCATCTGCCTCTGCCTCCCAACTGCTGGGATTAAAGGCATGTGATACCACATCCGGCTAACATAATGGAATTTTATGCTGCCAGACTTTATAGAAATTTTGTTCTGTTATAGGGCTACAGGTGGGATCCAGGACCTCACACTTGTAGCATGAGCCCTACCACTGTGCCACACCCCCAAGTCTAGAATATGGCTATGAATTGGCAGTTGATCAGTCCCAGACAATGCAGCATTTACCATAGTTTACAGTGGCATTACTGCAATCACAAGACCTTTTCCATGATTCTCTCTTAACTTTTTTTTGGTGGGAGGCAGAGTGTGTCTACAAGGGCCTCCTGGCACAGAAGAGAAAAGCATTCTTTCCACTAAACTGCATCCCAAGCCTATTATATGTTCTTTCAGCTGTTTTTGCAGGGCTTCTTCTGTTACATTTTCAGTAGAACGTCCCAAGATTGGGATGGCGCCTCATCTCCATTACTCCATCTTTTTCACAAATTAAATACATGTACCCAGCCAGAGTAGTGACTCAGACCTTTAATCCAGCACTTAGAGGCAGGTGGAGTTCAAGGCCAGCCTGGTCTACAGAGCAAGTTCCAGGACAGCCAGGGCTACAAAAAGAAGCCATGTCTTAAAAAATCAAAGTAAGTAGGTAAATAAATAAAACTCATAAATAACCAACTTCAGCTGGGCATTGTGGCGCATACCTTTAGTCCCAGGACTCAGAGGCAGAGGTAGGTGGATCTCTGTGAGTTCAAGTCCAGCCTGGTCCACAAAGAGAGTCCAGGACAGCCAGGGCTACACAGAGAAATTCTGTCTCATAAAACAAACAAATAACCAACCTTTGTTGCACATTCTGAACTCTAGACTCATCCAACTGCCCATTTGAATAATAAATGCTTGAAATTGCTGAAAATGGAATTCCTGACTCTTCTTTCCTTCACCTATCCTTGATCTCTCAGCAGTTGCAAGCCTGGCTTGGAATGCATTTTTCTTGGTTTCTTTTTTTTTTTTTTGGTTTTCCGAGACAGGGTTTCTCTATGTATCTCTGGCTGTCCTGGACTCACTCTGTACATCAGGCTTGCCTTGAACTCACAGAGATCTGCCTGCCTCTGCCTCCCTAGTGCTAGGATTAAAGACATGTACCATCCGGCCTGACCCTTCTCTCAGTAAAAAATTCTTGTTCTCTCCTTTCCTTGCCCTTCGCCTGCCATCTTTCGAGCATATGGAGCCACCAGTGCTGGCTCACCATCCCTCTTCTTAAGTTACACTTCTAAAGAGCTCTTATACTGTCTTACCCAAGCCCATAGTTTTAAATGTCACCCATCATCGGATCAGTCACTATGGGATATTTATTGCTCATTCTACCTACTATATAGGTAAATAATGTACTTTTTGAAGTTTAGTTATTGTATATATGCACACACTGACACACACGCATAAGGCAGAAGACAACTGCTGAGGCCTTGTCTCTCCCACTGTGGGTCCCAGGGACCTACCTGAGTGGTGAGGCTTGTGCACAGCAAATGCTTTTATTCACCCAGCCTTCTTGCCAACCTGATAAGCTAATGTTAAACCACTAGAAGAAAACCTTTGTGCTATAAGGACATGAAACCACTGGCACTGTTTTATGCTGGAACAATCACTTGGAGAAATTACTATTGAACTTAATGTATATAATGAAGAAATTCCATTTTAAGGTATACATCCAACAGAAACATCACAACATATACTAGATGTGTTTGAATACACACGCATTTATTTATTGTTTTTTCAAGACAAAGTTTCTCTGTGTAACAAAGCCCTGGCTGTCCTGGATTTGATTTGTAGACTAGACTGGCCTTGAGTGCTGGGCCCAGCAACAAACATTTTAAGGATTTCTTTTTAGTTGTGTACGTATGTGCACAGGAGTGTAGGTGCCTACCGAGGCTAGAAGAGTAAGTCATATCCCTTGGTTGGATTATAGGTGGTTATAAGCTACCTGCTGTGGTGCTGAGAACTGAATTTGATTCCTGGAAGAGTAATATGCATTCTTATCCACCAAGCCTCTTAAAGTGTGTATATTTTTAACAACATTATTGATAATCCTCAAATACTAGGAACTAGCCTAATTCTCCCTCATAGTTAAATGCATAATTAACATCATCTACCCACCACACATCAGCTATACAGCAACAATACTAACAAGTACCCCTAATGTAATGTTATATAGAGGAAACAAGATGCCAAATAATGAATATGGTTGGGATCCACTACATAATAATACTTGCCTAAGTAAATCTCACTGGTAGAAATTCTACAACTATGTCAATAAAAAAGAAAATATCAAACGGGTGGCTGCTCTTTTTAGGAGAGGAGTGCTGTAATTGGAAAAGAACAAAATGACTTACCTTCCAGGGTACACCCCCCCCCCCCAGATAGGGTTTCTCTGTATAGCCCAAGCTATTCTGAACTTACTGTAAACCAGGTTGGCCTTGAACTCAGAGATCTGCCTCTCTTTGCCTCCTGAGTGCTGGGATTAAAGGCATGTGCTACCACACCCAGCAAAAATTATTTTTTTTAAATATTTCTTGACTTTAATCTCAGCATTCTTGAGGTAAAGGTAAGATCTCTGAGTTTGATCCTAGCCTCGTCTACAGATCAGGTTCTTGGACCTGGTTTGTAGGTCAAGGCTACACAGAGAAACCTTGTCTCAAAAAAACCCAAAGATTTCTTTTTTATTTGTGGGTGTCTGTGTATATCTATGCACTAGTGCCTACGGAGGCCATAAGAAGGTGTCATTCTCTTTTATTAACATGTAAAGTTAAATTACAGGAGTTGTGAGCCCCTGACACAATTGCTGGAAACTGAACTCTTGAGCCCTGTAAGAGCAGCAGGTGCTCTTACCCACTCAGCCCTCTAGAGATTATTTCTGATGATGAAATTACAGGTTACAAAAACATTTTTAAATTTATGTTTATTTGTATGTTTTTGCTATGAATTTGCTTGGAATTTTTTTTTGGGGGGGTTGTTTTAAGACAGGGTCTCACTGTAGCTGGCCTGGAATTTGTTATGTACACCTGCTGGCTTCAAAGTCACAGAGGCTCACTAGCCTTTGCCTCCTGAGAGCTGAGATTAAAGGCATGTGCCACCATGCCCAGCAGTGATCAAGTGTTTAAGTCCCTTCTCATTTAACTTTTAAAGCTCTGTGGCCACAGTGACTGAGGCAGACAGGTGCACCCTGGGAAGTCTTTAAACTTCCCAAGGATCAGTAAATATCCTCAAGAATTGATTACCTATTTTAAGTCACCTTTTTATCTTCAAATTTCAGGACAAGTTTTACCAGGTTTGAATCTCTAGCCTTGTACAAACTAGATGAGCACTCTACCCCAGAGCTAAACACCCAGCCCTCTTCCTCCTCATTGAGGCAGGGTCTCTACCTTTCCCCTTCTATCTTGGACTTTCCAAACCCAAACCCCAGTTTTTGTTTGTTGTTAATTATGCTGCCTTTGATATTGTTATAGCAGCACAGAAAAGTGAAACACGTGATTCAAACTATGGGGTTGGGGTGTAGTTCAGTGGTAGAGTACTTGCCTACCAGTGAGTGGCTGAGGTGCTGGGTTTGATCCTCGCATAGCAAATACCTAAACAGCAAAACCTGTGTTTTGTAAGTTTAAAAACTGTGGGAACAGCCAGGCAGTGGTGGCACACACCTTTAATCCCAGCACTGGGGAGGCAGGGTAGGGGGATCTCTGAGTTTGAACCCAGCCTGGTCTACAGAGGGAGTTGCAGGACAGCCACGGCTACATACTGAGACCCTGTCTTGAAAAATCAAATAAACAAATAAAATTATGGATAATTATGCAGTAGATATGCCAATACTCCAAAACCGATCTTTTTCTTTGTAAGAAATTTTTTGAGTAAAAACTCAAAAAATATATTAGTTATTATACATTATATATAATATAGTTGTATATATTATAATTATAGTCAATAGCACAAGTAAGATTAAAACAATTAAAATCTTAAATACTTATTAAATATGTCTGCATATTTTTGAGACTGCAGAGGAAATGTTTTTTCTATAAAACTTTCTGAAGTGTAACATAATACCAAATTTTCACAAAATACAATTTGTGCAGAACATTCTAAGGTTTACCATAATTTTATTACAATTTAATATACAAATTACATGAGATAAAAATAAGAAAATCCATCTCATGTATTCTCATCAGTCTCAAAAGCCCTGAAGTTTGCTGAAATAGAAAAATAAGATAAAATTAAGCATTAAGTTATTGCTCATTTCCTGATACTTAGTTATATCTAAAGACAGGTCAATCAATACATTCACATTATTACAAATGCAAGAGGAAACACTAAAAATATGGCTCATACCAAGCTTGTTCTCCTAAAGGTGTATATCTTTATGAAGGCAGTCTGATCAAAAAAAGAATTGCTGCAAGGCTCACCAAGTTCTAAGCCAGCTAAGACTGGCTCAAAAAAAAAAAAAACACATACACACAAGAAATGAAAGCTGAGTGAGATGTGACACTTCAAATTCCAACATTCCAGAGGCTGAGGCACGACTGCAAGTTCAGGCCAGCCTGGCTACCCTCAAATGTTTAAGACCCTGAGTTCATGCCTTTAATCCCAGCACTTGGGAGGCAGAGGCAGACAGATTTCTGAGTTTGAGGTCTACAGAGTGAGTTCCAGGGCAGCCTGGGCTATACAGAGAAACACTGTCTCAAAAAACCTTAGAAAGAAAAAATGTACTCCAAAAACTGGATATAGTGGCACATGCTTTTAATCCCAGCTACACAGAGACCCTGTCTCAAAAAAAAAAAAAAGCTTGGGAGCTGGAGAGAGCGCTTAAACCCTTGATGTTCTTGTAGAGGACCAGCGTTCCGTCCCCAACGCCCACATTAGGCAGCATACAGCTGATCCAGGAGCTCAGGTGTCCTTCCGGCACTGCTCCCCCCAGTCATCATTTGTGCTCTCCCAAGTCCTTTGGACCCCATCACTACATGTAGCTTCTCACTACTTTGCTGCCAGTTTACGTAGGCTTTGAGTAATAGCCATGCAGAGGGCAGGACTGACCCATCAGAAGAATATGAAGTATCCTGAGGTGCCATCCTTTGTGGGAACTAGCCCACCTACACAGCCAGCCCAAGAATCCACTGAAAAAGTTCCTATCTCCAGAAACATGCCAACCAAGAACTTAGCATGACTACTTACTGTTCAGTCTAGTGCATTCCCAGTAGGCACTGCAGACATACAAGGAAAATCTAAACATACCTATCAAATGTGACTTTTAGCAACATAAAACCAAGAGAAAGTCCCTGCTGGTTTTCTGGGCATGCTTACCTGTCTTCTACTGTCTTACTGGAAGGGTAAAAAACTTTGAATGCAAATCCACTTCTTGGAAAAGAACCCTTTGGAGACAAAAATGTCCATAAGTGACTATTTGATTTATATAAAATAAACTGTATTTATAGAACCACTTTTTTTGCCCATCCCCCCTTTTTTTGAGATAGGGTTTCAGTGTATAGGTCTGGCTGTCTTGGAACTAGCTCTGTAGACCAGGCTGGCCTGAAACTCAGAGATCCACCTATCTCTGCCTCCCAAGTGCACCACCACAGTCTGACAGAATCACCTTTTTTTTTTTTGGTTTTTCGAGACAGGGTTTCTCTGTGTAACAGCCCTGGCTGTCCTGGACTCACTTTGTAGACCAGGCTGGCCTTGAACTCACAGAGATCCACCTGCCTCTGCCTCCCGAGTGCTGGGATTAAAGGCATGCGCCACCACGCCCGGCAGAATCACATTTCTTAATCATGACTAAAAATTTACAAGATGTGACTATAAAATAGAATAGACATTAGCATACTCTTTTTTTTTTGGTTTTTTTTCGAGACAGGGTTTCTCTGAATATCTCTGGCTGTCCTGGACTCGCTTTGTAGACCAGGCTGGCCTCGAACTCACAAAGATCCGCCTGCCTCTGCCTCCCAAGTGCTGGGATTAAAGGCGTGCGCCACCACCGCCCGGCAGCATACTCTTTATTGTTGAGATGACACACAAAAATTGTATTTACTAGCTATGAAAAAGTCTGTTCCTGTGTTCTCAAGTATTAATAGAGCTGATGCCAGGCTAGCAGGATATGTCAATGTTGCCTGTCTGAAGAAGAAAAGGCAAGCTACCTGGTGAAGGTCACGTAGCCACCAAAGCCAACTGGTTGAATAAGGTGTGGCTTTTTTCATAATAAAGAGTTGGCGGCTTGGAGCTGAGACAGAAGGACTGGTCAGAGAGAGAAGCAGATAGACAGGTGGAGGACAGAAGGGAGACAGAAGAGAGCTGGGAAGTAGGCACTGAGAACCACATGGAGAGACACAGTGGTTGAGAAGTTGGGTTAAGTTAGAGGTTAGCTAAGAGACTGCCCAGCAAAAGGCCAACAGCCTTAAACTACATAGATGTCTCCATGCGTTATGTAAAACCTCAAGAGGGATCCACAAAAGTCCCACAATACTTTACAGAGGTTACTATAAAATGTCATCATCTAGTAGTCTTTTAAGTTGACCAGTTATATGCCAAAAAATGTCACTGGAAATGCTTAGGCATGGCTCTACTCGGTGTGGAAACAAGTGGTATTGTAAAATACTAAACATAGGTAGAAGACAGACATGTTCAAGGAGGCTTCCCTGCTGTTCTCCTCAATGATAGCTGATAGAATTCCAGTGTGCCCCCAGCACCACTGAGCAAGAACAACATGCAGTTATCTATGATGAAGCTCTAAGGTTACCGAAGAGGCTGTTTTCAGTACCTGGCCCACAGCAAGTACCCAATAAAGCACCAAGAAGGGATTAAGAAAAAAAAAAAATGGGGCTGAAAAGATGGCTCATTCATCAGGGGCTGGACTCTGGACATTTGGGCATTTTCTACAAATCATAATTCTCAAAAGACAAGTACCTTCAACAAGGTTAAAGAAACGGGTACAGGACCTGCAAGCAGTTCCCAAAGAGGAACTGCATAGTCTGTGACTTTGCTACTTTGAAAAGGAAAAATACTCATTTGGTTTTATGTTTTGGTCTGCTTGTCATTTTAGAAACTTACAATACTTTATGGTTATATCACATCCATAGAGAGTTTAAGAATCTTCTATGGGAGCTGGAGAGATGGCTCAGCAGTTAAGAACACTGGCTGCTCTTCCAGAGGACCTGGGTTCAGTTCCTAGCACCCACATGGCAGTTTGCAGCTGTCTGTAACTCCTGTTCCAGAGGATCGGACACCCTCACACAGATATACATGCAGTAAAACACCAATGTACATAAAATAAAAATAAATTATAAAAAAGAATCTTCTATGTGTACCAAATTATATCAGTGTTTGACTATATATTTTATTGCAATAATTTTATTCTCTATATAAAGTCATAAAAATGTGCTAGAGGGTGCAAGGTGACTCACAGGTAAAACACTTGCTACCAAGCCTGAGTTCCATCTTTGGGAACCACACGGTAGAAGGGAACTGATTCTCACCATGGCATACACCCCTCCCACACATACAGGCACACATGAGGTAATTTTTAAAATTTAAAGAAAACTGTGCTATATTCTTAACCACCCACACAACACCCTTACAGGGTTTATGCAGAGGCACTCAGTGTTGGTCACGGTGAAAGGATCATATTTGTCTGCAATGACCAGCAGATCGGGCACAGGGTACACTCTCAAAGTGTAATCATATGTCCAGTAGACAGGGCAGACGTAAAGAGGTAGAGGAGTCAGATGTCCCTGAGATAAGACAGTCTTTACAAACTATAACAAAGCAAAGCAAAGCAGTTCATCAGTGAAGGTAAAAATAGCAAAACTAGTAGTTCTAAATGATTCATTTCCATGAAGCCCTACAATATTTACGAATCAAGGAAGCTTTTAGTCACACAACATCGATAAACACTGCTCTTAGAAATTATCACTTATTTTAGGGGGAAAAACCTAAGTATTCACTTAATATCAGTTATTAATATCACTCACCCTCCCTTTAGCCAATATGAATCAGCTATATATATAATAAGCTTATTCACTAATTCAGCTCATTAAAAAAAAAAAAAAGGCACCCAGGTGTGGTAATCTGTACTCCCACCAATCAGGAGGCTGAGGCAAGAATACTGCCATGAATTTGAAAATGGCCTTAGCACTGGGCTGTGGTGGTGCACACCTTTAATCCCAGCACTTGGGAGGCAGAGGCAGGTGGATCTCTGTGAGTGTGATGCCAGCCTGGTCTACAAAGTGAGTCCAGGACAACTAGGGCTTCTACACAGAGAAACCCTGTCTCAAAAAACCAAAAATTAAAAAAAAAAAAGAAAATGGCCTGAGCTACAGTGCTAAGACCTTGTCTCAAAAAATTTTAAATATTAACAATAACAATTTGATAGTACATGATGTCATAGGGTGGGTAGGACTACTCAGTGGGTACATGGCCTGACACCTCACACTGGTGACCTAAGCTGAGTCCACTACCTATGGAAAGGTGGAAGGAAAATTAACAGCCTCCACATGTGCAGAATAGCATATACATACTCCGTTCCACCCACACCATATGTACATAAAGCTAAAATTAAAATGACACCTTCAGCAGGGCAGTGGAGGCTCACACTTTTAATCCTGGAGGCAGGTGGATCTCTTGGTTCAAGGTCAGCCTGGTCTACAGATCGAGTTCCCAGATAATCAAAGCTACACAGAGGAACCCTGACTCAAAAACAAATAAAACGACCCACCTTCATAGTCATGAGTCGGCAGCCAGTCAACCTGGGCTACAGGGTGATACCCTCTATCTTTATAAAGTAAAAAAGAAAACAAAAGAAACCCCACAGAAACAAACAAACAAACCAAAAAAAAATTTATAACAGTAGAACTGATTTACTTCTGTTTCATACCTCTCAATGACAACTGTATGTCGGGGAACTTTGAACTTACAAGATAAACACTACATGTCCTCTTGATGTAGACATACCACATGAAATACATAATAAATATGAGAAATACAAACATAAAAATAAATACACATATTCTGAAGAAAAATCAAAAATGAGAAACTTCAAACAAAGTCCCTGCTTGGTCTGGCCTTCCAACTCTGTTCTCTGGGTTCTTCAGTAGAAAGTCACAAGTACTAACATACAAACAAAACTCAATTACTACTCTAAACCACAAGGAAACATCAAAACACAAGCACAAAGTAGCTTAACATTAGTATTAACAAAACTATTTTAAATGCAGCATTTACAATAGTTCAATCAAAACAAAACAAAAAACCCCACAAGGGCTTAAGAGATGGCTCAGTGGTTAAGCAAACATGCTGTTCTATCATGAGGACCTGAGTTCAGATCCCAGCACCTACCTTGGGCTACTGGTCAACACCTGTGCCTCAGCTCCGAGGGACCTAATGCTCCTAATGCCCTATTCTGGCCTCTGTGGGCACCAACATACACATTTGCACACACACTCACAAAGATACACACACATAAATCTTTTAAAACAAGACCAAAGGCTGGAGCACTGGTTCAGTGGTTGGTTAAGGTCATTTCCGGCTCTTGTGCAGGATGCTGGTTTGGATCCCAGCACCTACATGGAGATTCACAACTGTCTGTAACTGCAGTTCCAAGGGACCCAAGGCCCTCTTCTAACCTCCACGGGCATCAGGCACATGCACAGTGCACATACATACACATAAATAAAATTAATACAATAAGTAAATATAAAACAAAAGGTAGTTTATCAAAGAAGACTACTTACATGAGTAGGAATATCCAAACTGTTACTAGGAAAACGCACACAGTTTCTACACATTTTATTCACTAAGTCTTCACGAAAGATAATAATTTCTTGTGTACAATACTGAATTCTGAAATAAAGCAGTGGTTGAATATTTGACTTCCTCAGGAAAAAAAATAGATAATTTTAAAGGCAAAAGGTTTTATAATATCAAAGCACCCCACTGTACTTCTCAATGGCACACAGCAGAGATTCAGCCAGAGTCTGTTTTATCTGTTCCTCAATCCAGTTATTTACTGAGTTCTTTTTCTGTCTATCTGTCTGTCTGTCTCTCTCTCTCTCTCTCTCTCTCTCTCTCTCTCTCTCTCTCTCTCT
>CAJQZJ010001333.1:688683-705418 GCA_907164525.1 Lophiomys imhausi
TCTCTCTCTCTCTCTCTCTCTCTCTCTCTCTCTCTCTCTCTCTCTCTGTGTGTGTGTGTATGTGTGTATGTGTCTGAGTGTGTATACGCACATGCACAGGGCTAGGGTTTGAACTAAGCCATTTACATCTCCTATGAAAACACTACCACTGAGATGTGCTCCCAGCCCTTTACTTAGCTCTTACTATGTGCTCAAAGCTATGCAAATGATAAGAGAACAGAACAGAAGAAAAATATATAGACTTTACATTCTTATGGGGGAGGAGGCAGAGAAATTAAAACAGACATTGATGTTTTTATTAGACATGATAGTGATGCATGTTGGAAAGAGAAAGGTAAAGAAGGATCATACTTGGGAAAAGAGGGTGTAGAAGGCTGGGGTATTAAGACAGGATTAAACCAGGGAAGGCTCATGAGGCACAGTGACCTGAGCACAGGCTTGAAGTGGGCCAGCAGCTAAGACATCTGGAAGAGGGGGACTGCAAGCAGGGAAGGGGCGTAACAGGACCTATTACTGGAGCACGCCTTACATGCTTGGGGCACAGAGACTGGTGTGAAGGAAGTAACTGGGGAGAAGAAATCAAGTAACAGGGCATGCCATGCAGGCAGGGCATGACTACTACTGCAAGGATACAGGCGTTACTAACGGCATGAGGGACCCCATCTTTCAAGACAGGAGGACATCATGACATGCTTTCTTGTGTGAAGAACAGACTGCACGGGGGAAGGAACAGAAGCCAGAGACCAGCTAGAGGCTACTGATCCAGACTACAGATCTCAGGCCAGAGGTGAGAGGTGACCAGATTCAGCATGTATTTCAAAGATAAGACAACGTCAAAAACTGTGCTTAAGGGAACCTCTATAGTTATGGCCCGAGCAATTGCAAAGACAAGGATGGCATGAAATGAGATGGGGAAGGCCCCAGAGAGATGGTGCTTGGAACAGGATCAGAGTTCTCATTTATCTACCAGACTTCTGGAGAGAGATGACAATGGTGGACATCTGGAACCACAAAGTATGGGATTCATGAGAAAGGTAGAAATATTGTTGCCAACACAAAGATCATAAATTTGTTTAAGTATTTGATTTCAGTTCAAATGTTTTTCAAAGCTTGGGGAATCTAAAATCAATTTTTTAAAGATCTACTCTATAGTATTCAAATTTCAGAAATAAATTAGAAGAATAATTTTTAAATGAAAGAAGTTTAACACAAAATGCTATTTTTGACTTACTTACCTACAAGGATTAGTAGTGAAAACTGAAAATGGTACCCTTTGTCTGAATTCCTCTGCGATGCTTTCAGCAAGTGGTGGCCTAGAGAAACAATATAATACAGGATATATTTATAAATTTTATAGAATTCTCTTGACTGCCAAGAAAAAAGTGTGAACGAAGATTACCTTGGTAAGATGGAACCAAACCCAGGATCCTCTGGACCAGGTACAAACACAAAACGGCTACTGCATAAAAATTCAGCACAACCATTAAAAACAACAATGTGCAACATTGCCAGGAATCAAAACTAAGTCAATTCCCTTCAACTGAATCACAGGGGTTTGTTTTGTTTTGTTTTTTGAGTAGAGGTCTTGCTATGTAGTTTAGGCTGGCCTTAAATCTGCAATCCTCTTGTCTCAGTCTCCTCAGTACTGGGGGTGCCACTATGCTTATCTACATTTTTTTTATTTTAATAAACTGCTAAAAGTCTCCAGTCCAAAACTATCTATTAATAATAGTGTGGTGGGGGCTGGAGAGATAGCTCAGCGGTTAAGAGCACTGCCTAGTGCTCTTCCAAAGGTCCTGAGTTCAATTCCCAGCAACCACATGGTGGCTCACAACCATCCACAATGTGATCTGGTGCCCTCTTCTGGAATGCAGGTGTACATGCAGATAGAACACTCATATGCATAAAATAAAATAAATCTTTAAAAAAAAATAATAGTATTTAAGTTTATGCGTGCATGAGTGTGCGTGCACGCGCACATGTGAGTGTGTGTGTGTGTGTGTGTAGGTGCTGTGTCTGCTGTGGCACACATGTGGAATTCAGAGAACTTCTTGTGGGATTTGATTTTCTCCTTGTGGGTGTAAGGAGGTGAGCAACTCTACACACCGAGTGAGTCAGCCTGCTGGCCTGGAGAATTCTATCTTTACAGAGGTACATGAGGCCAATGACGGTCCCACTGAAAGACCTCCTCTGGGACAGCAGTGTCACCAAAAACTATGGACAAAATGTCACCCTTTCTTCTAAGTTTTGTTTCACTATAAATCCAGAGAGTAGTGTAACACACATGACGGTGTGAGGATTCTATCCTGGGCTCTTTTAACACTCTCAACTTTTTCTTTCTACAGGTAATTTCTTTATAATCACTGATATAAACTTCATCATTCATTTTTTAAAAAACAAGACTATTTTGGATTTTTAAAAAGGTAGCCATAGACATCTTTACCTTTGGTGAATACTTGGGTATTCACATATTATGTCTGCCAAAGATTTTAGGGATTCTGCAAATTAGAAAAGATATTTAATTTACTTTGTATGTGTCCATAAAGTCAGTTGATTAAATACAACCCTAGATCCCTTTAATAAAATTATACATAATTTATCAATATATTTTATAGAAATACAGAAATATAGTTTATAGAAATACAGAATACTCTTAATGATTTTTTTTTTTTGAGACTGAGTTTCTCTGTGTAGTCCTGGCTGTCCTGGAACTCACTCTGCAGACCAGGCTGCCTGAGAAACTTAGAGATCCGCCTTCTTCTGCCTCCAAGTGCTGAGATTAAAGGTATGTGCCACCACCAGGCTTAGAAACACTCTTATTAACAAGATCCTCAATACCTTTCAAAACCTGAACTTGATTTTTTCCATATGGTGCAGATGAAAAATTACCGCACAGAATAAAACAGGTCGGAGGTGCAGGTGAATAACCTAAAAAACAAAAGAATATCACTTTCAAGGCTGAAAGTTTTGAATGATTGATTTTTGAGACAGGATCTCACTATGTAGCCCTAGGTGGCCTGGCATTCAGAGATCCACCTGCCTCTACCTTCCAAGTGATGGGATTAATGGTGTGTATCAGCAAGTATCACTGGCTTTAACTGTGAAAGCTTTGATTTTGTGTTGTTTTCTTTTTAAAGCAAGGTTTTTCTATCTTGTCCAGACTGATCTCTAATCATGGCTAAATAAATTCCCCCCACCTCAGGCTCCCATATAACAGGCTCCACAGATGCATTTCATCACAACACTATGGCAAACATTTAGTTTTAGAACAGTCCCTCAGAACAGAAAAGCAAAAATAGTAATATGTACCAGAAAACATTATGTGAAGTTTCTCCAACACCTGCACTTGATCCAACCAAACATCAGACACAAACACAAGCATGGCATCCTTGTTCTCATCTTCCAGCTGTTTCAGTTTTGCAGAAGTCTTCACAGATGCATTAGAAGGTCCTCCAAAAAAATTAATATTTCCATAGTACGCCCTATGTAATTATAACACAGTTATCTCCTATACCAAGTTCTGTTCATCAGAAAGGAAACAAGTCCCAAATACAACAATCATGCAACAACACAGTATTCCAGAGATGAAATTTGTTGCCTGCAAGTTTAACACACACACTCACTCATGAAAACAGGCTATAAACTAATATCCAATACGCATGCTTCAAAAGCTGTGCAGAGTGCAGCAGCCACGAAAGATTGTAGAGACCCTCAACAAGACTGGGCCTGCTGGGGTAATCGTCACAGGAGGGGATGGGGCCAGTAAACAGAATCTCACTGGAGGTTCCAGCCACCCTGCCTCACTGCTGAAGGTTATCCTGCCCCAGCTACAGTCTTGGGAGGTACCAGCACATACAAGAAACATAAAGTTAACTGGAGAGAGGTGGGGAGAACGGATCCCATCTATACTATTATGGGGAAAGTCACCAGCTAAGGTGAGACTTTTCAAAGATGCAGCAGTCTTGGGGGTCACCTGTGGTCCTGTACGCTCAATGAAACCATTGTCTCACCAGGTAGATGTGAGGAAAACAGTTACTTTGGTCTGTCACTGATGCCCTATCTGGAGTGAATAGACATTTGTTCAAGTCTCCTCAGGAAAGGTTAGAGCAACTATACTTCAGTGCCAAAGGAGCAATTAACATCTCCCTTCACTTGCTTCCCTTCAGAGTCCCAGGCTGGAGCGCCTTGCAACCTCCCCTTATGAATGAAACAAGAGGGCATTGTTAGTGTCCACCTCAGCCATGAATGCCTGGCAACTCAGATGTGTCGTTGTTCTGTGCATAACCATTGGGCCGCAGCACTGCACATTTAGAGATCTGGGCTAGACTCCATGAATAACGAGAACCTACCATTTATATACATTTAAAAATACAAAGCATATAGGCTCATTAAATTCATTTTTCTTTTCATATCTTTATATTCCGTTTTTTTCTTTTCACTTTAAAATTTTTATTTGTGTGTGAGTGTGTGAATGTATGCCACGTTTATGAGCATTTGTGTGTGTAAATGTGCGTGGGCCTGTGGAGGCCAGAAGAGGGCATTTGACCTCCTGGAGCTAAGATAGGTGGGTTTCCATTGTTTTTTTCATCTTGACACAAGCTTCACACATTGTAGTATCTGAGATAAACTATGTTACGTTCACTGCTGCCCATATACAATTTCCTGTGGAGTCAAAATCACGCGCTTTAATACCTTGTGGTACTAGAGGGCTCCGTGGGTGGAAATCCAAAGGCATTGACATGAAACACTTGATCTTCAAACCAACCTAAACATTCGAACAACAAACCAGGTAACAAATCACTTTCATCTGCTCAGTTTTATCCTCTTCTGAAAAGACAAATTCATGTCACATAAAGCAATGAATTAAACTACAACAATCACTAATCTTACTGAGCTATCCAACTCCACAGCCACAGACATTCCACATTTTATAAGGAGAGCGACATTAAACAATACCCACCCGACAGGCTCATATTTTAGGGTGGGGTGCTGGGGGATTCATAGTGCAAGCTGGAGCACAGAGAGAACAGCTACACAGATGGGAGATGATTGGGCGTGTGACCCTAGTGAAGTCCAAACAAGTTTTTCAGTTCTGAGAGCACAGTTCACCCTGTCTGTGGGCACACCTGTGGTTTTCAGTACCCCAATCTCTAGGTGTCTTCCTCAGCCCTGAAAGCGGTCTTCGTAAGAGTCACCTTTTCATCGGGCCAAGGTCACATTCTCTTATAAGTGTCCTCTGGAATTACATCATAAGGTGTCTCCCCCCGAGCAGGAAGGGTTTTACTGTCAATCAAAGACATGGATAGCCCGCTTGCACTTACCTTCAGCCAGGACAAAGCACGCCTCAGTGTACAGGCCACTGTGGAACTGGTACAGAACAGCTGAGGAAGAATTCAAGTCTAGGCTCGAAGAGCTAATGACATCAACACACAGTCTGAGTGAGCCCCAAGGCGCTTTGTTTCGTTGCTTTAGATTTCTCTTAGGGGGTTGTATTGGTGTTGGTGGCTGGTTGGGGGGCTGGTGTCGTTTGTTGTAGGGGAAGGTTGAGACATGTAACCCAGGCTATCAAAACTCCTAAAACTCCTGTTTCTGCCTCCCAACTGCTAGGATTACAAGTGTGCATTACCATGCCTGCCCCCAAAAGGAGCTTTAAATAATAAACTGCAGAGTTGTAAGCTGCCATGTGGGTGCTGGGAATTTAACCCAGATCCTATAGCAGCAAGTATTCTTAACAGCCGAGCCATCTCTCCAGTCCTCCAGCCCCTATCTACCTACCTACCTACCTATCTATCTATCTATCATTTATTTATTAGAGACAGGGTCTCATTATGTAGCCTGGCTGATCTTGAACTCACAGAGATCCACATGTCTCTGCCTCCCGAGTGCTGGGATTAAAGGTGTGAAGAACCACACCTGGACAGAATTTTTTTTAAGGATATAGCTTTACTAATGTCCAGCTGTACTGTTCCAGTAGGATCTTCCAGGAAGAACTTCCCCTAAAACAGAATTAAAGAAAATATACTCACATTTGTATAAAAATGAATACTATTATAAATAATTAACATACCACCTAGTGTGACAACAGGATACATTTGAACTAGCTCTATAGATATGAGTAATTCCTGCTCTACATTTCTATGTTTATTTATTGGCAACTTCAGACTAATCTGAGACTCATACACATTAAGGAATGACTGTTACAGACCACAGGGTGACAAGGAAGGTCCTGGCTGGTTATTTGGCCTCCCCAGATGCCTTTGACTAAGAGAATGACCAGGTGGTCAACAGCTTGCTCATTCAGAAACCAAGAGTCAGTTCAAGTAGAGGTCACTGGGGGTCTACCTGGAGGCTAAGCAAATTAACACCTGGACAGTCTTACCCCCTAACAGACACAGGTGAAGAGGTTAGTTAGGTTTTCTGTGAACAATAGTTCCCGTGTTTTCTACGAAACAGTATCGTCACAGCCACAAATCACCAATTCAAGTCCAAAAATAAAAAGGAAGCATGTCAAACATAACTTACCTCTTTCAACTGGGTTATCATTCCAAGAACAATCACATCACCAACTTTGGATGTACTACCCAATAAAGTTTCTATTGTTTTAAGCTAAAACAAAACAGAATAAAAATTTAAAGACTAAAGGCATATTCTAATTTCCTTACAAATAACTGCTAAGTACACATTTTACTACATGAAGCTGCTGTATAGGAGAAAGATTAATCAGCAAGTTTAGTTTTTATCCTACATAAAGCTAAAATGCCAAATGTACATATAATGAGCAGAAATGTAACCAAAGAAGACAAGTGTGGGTGGGTACTCATGCCTAAGGAGGTAGAAATGTTATGTCCCGGCCAGCCTGGATGTCACAGTGTGTTCCAGGCCAGCCTGGGCTACAGACATACAATCTTAAAACAAAACAAACAAACACACACACAAAGAGGGGGGAAATATTATAATGAATTCAGAGAGTTATCAATGACTAAATCTTCATGACAAATCATTATGGATAGTAAGTATTTATTGGTTTAGTTTTGTTGTTATGTAGCCCTAGCTTGGCCTGGTACTCCTTGTGTAGTGCTGGCTGGTCTTGAACTAGCAGCAAGCAATACTCCTACCCTAGCCTCCCAAGTGCTGGAATCACAGTATATAACATCATTACTTTCATTTGTTTTTTAAATGTGTTTATTTATATGTTGGGGTAGGGGGCATTCATCCTCACTGAAAACATGGAGGTCAGAGGACAACTGGAAGGAGCTAGCTCATCCTCTCCTTCCACTGTGTAGTTCACGTCATCAGGCTTGACAGGCTTTACCTGCTTTATCTTGACAGCCTTATTTTCAATTCTTTTTTCACATTTCTATACAGTTGTATGGTGGAGAGAGGAAGTGTGTGTCATGGTGTGCTTGTGAAAGTCGGAAGACCATCTGAGGGAGCCTCTCCTTTCACCACGCAGGTCCTAAGGATCCAACTCTGATAGGCAAGGTGCTGAAGAAGGCCTTCACGTGCTGAGCCATCTCGTCAACCCTGTTCTTATTGTTTGAGACAGGCTCTTGGCTATGTTGCTAAGGCTAGGCTCACACTCTCAACGATTCAGCCTTAGCTTTTTGAGTGGCAGAATTGTAAGTATCATCATGCCTGACTCATTTTTATTTATTTGATGCATACTACTTAAAAATTAATGAGTTTGGGGAGCTACAGAGATTGCTCAGCAATTAGGAATATTTACTGATCTTGCAGTGGACCTGGGTTTGGTTCACAACACTCATAATTTCCTGTAACTGCCAGGGGATCTGCTGCCTCTTCTGGTCTCTGTGGGGATTGCATACATGTGGTACACAGGCAAGCAGGCAAATACCCATAATAAATCTTAATATTAAAAAAGTTAGAGTGTCGCCAGGCGTCGTGGTACATGCCTTCAATCCCAGCACTCAGGAGACAGAGGTAGGCAGATCTCTGTTAATTTGAGGTCAGCCTGGTCTATAAAGCGAGTCCAGGAAGCCAGTACTATTATACAGAGATACCCTGTCTCAAAAAAAAAGTGTAATTCAAATAATTAGTAAGTTTTTAAAAATTTATATCCTAGTTATATTTAGTATTTTTAAAGCTGTTATTTATATTCTCAACTTGATAATTATACTTTATATGAGAAAGTCAGAGCTGGGTGGTGGAGGCATATGCATTTAATCTCAGCACTCTGGAGGCAAAGTAGATCTCTGTGAGTTTGAGACCAGCCTGGTCCACACAGTAATGTCTCAAAAACAAAAAAGAAGAAAAGAAAAACACTAAGGAACTAACAATTAGGGTACCATAGCCTTGGCTGGCCTGGAAGTTACTATGTTGACCAGGCTAGCCTCAAACTCACAGAGATCCCCTGGTGCTGGGATTAAAGGGATGAATGAAAAAATATAATCAGCCTTCTATATCTATAGATTCCACCCTGTGGTTTCAACTAATTGTGGCTGAAAAATAATTGAAGAAAAAGTTGTATCTGTACAGAGTGTATAAAGATCTTTTCTTTTTTTAAACCACTACCAAGGATCAAACTTAGGAGCTTGTGTTGGCTGGTCATGTATTCTTCAACTGAGCTACATCTGACAACTACATGAACTTTTTTTTTTTTTCGAGACAGGGTTTCTCTGTGTAGCCCTGGCTGTCCTGGACTCACTCTGTAGACCAGGCTGGCCTCGAACTCATAGAGATTTGACTGCCTCTGCCTCCCAGGTCCTGGGATTAAAAGCAGGTGTTACTACCACCTGGCTGAACTTCTTATTCTTGTCATTATCTTCTAAGCAAAAACTTATATAGCATTTCCATTGTATTACATATTATAAATGATCTATATGATTACATATATAGGAGGATGATGGGGTGATGTTAAGCATTCCAAATGTTAATTAACTGGTCCTGGTTGCTGTCTGTTACTTACATTGTCTCTGATTGGCTAAATAAATACTGAGACCTGAGATTGGGCAAACACAGAGGTAGGTGGGACTACAGGAAGATGCATAGGTTATATGCAGCAATATGCCATGTGATATAAGGACTTGAACAGCCATGAATTTTGGTATCCTCAGGCTAGGGTGCTAGAACCAGCTGTCATATATACTAAGGGGTGATGACATTTTATGCCTCCAATGCCTATTAAAGAAGATTTAAGTTGTTCACAATTTTATGCAGATATAAACAATGCCTGATATTTCTGTGCACATTTCTTTTTTTTAATAATTTATTTTTTATTTCTTCAAGTTACATCTCAATCACAATCCCCTCCCTACTCCCCCCTCCAGTCCCACCCTTCCACCCTCCTCCCTCTCAACCCCCCATCCTCTTCCCTTTTTTTTTTTTTTTTTTTAGTTTAAGGTATCTGTGCACACTTCTTAGCCTACAATATGAGCACAGCTGTTAGACAACTTTCCCAACATCCAAATATGAAAGTGCTAGATAAAAGAAGTTTTAATAAAAATTAGCAGGTAGAATTTCTTTCCTCTTTCTTTGTTTTTGTTTTTCAAGACAGGGTTGTCTGTGTAACAGCCCTGGCTGTCCTGGACTTACTTTGTAGACCAGGCTGGCCTCAAACTCACAGAACTGCTTCCCAAGTGCTGGGATTAAAGGTGTGAGGCACCACTCCAGGCTAGAATTTCTTTCCTCTTTATCACATGGTGTTTTTAACACAAATAATCCACATATGCTTTAGAAACATTTAAAGTATAGATAGGTCAGGAAGAAATACAGGTAAGTATAATCTCCTCCTCATTCCACATTAATCACAGTTGAGAGCTGATGCTGGGGCTGGAGTGATAGCCCAGTAGTTAAGAGCACTGGCTACTCTTGCAGAGGAGCTGGATTCAGTTTCCATCACCTACACAGTGTTCAAACCATCTAGAGCTACAGCTCCAAGGGATTCGATGCCTCTGGCCTTCAAGGGTACCATGTATTAATATTGTGCATATAAACAGAAGCAGGCCAAACAGCCAAAGAAATACTCAAAGGAGGCTAAAGGGATGGCTCAGTGGTTAAGAACACCAGTACTGTTGCAGACAACCTAAGCTCGGTTCCCAGCATCTGCACGACAGTTCACAACCATCTGTAACTCCAGTTCCAGGGGATCCGATACCACTTTCGGACCTCCTCAGACACCAGGCACACTCCTGGTACACTTACATATATACAATCAAAACACTCATACACATAAAAATTACTTAAATTTTTTAAAATAAAAATTTTCTTTAAACACTTGATGTTTGGAATTCCACTTTTTTTTTTTTTTTGGTTTTCCGAGACAGGGTTTCTCTGTGTAGTGTATAGTCCTGGCTGTCCTGGACTCGCTTTGTAGACCAGGCTGGCCTCGAACTCACAGAGATCCACCTGCCTCTGCCACCCAAGTGCTGGGATAAAAGGTGTGCGCCACCACCGCCCAGCCTGGAATTCCTCTTTAAAAACATCAAAGTGGGGCTGGTGAGATGTCTCAGTGATTAAGGGCATTGGCTACTCTTCCAAAGGACTGAGATTCAAATCCCAGCACCCACATGGCAGTTCAAACTGTAATGGTCAGGTGTGGTGGACACGCTAGCACTGTAGGGGCAGAGGCAGGCAGATCTATGTGAATTCAAGGGCAGCCTGGTCTATAGACTGAGTTCCAGGATAGCCAGGGCAACACAGAGAAACCTCGTCTCAAAAACCAAAAAACAAAACAAAATCAACACTGTGTTGTGGAGCAACACAGTACAAAGACATGACAAAATACTGTTTTTAGAATCAAGCTGGGGCTTTATGTATGCTAGGCTGGTGCTCTGCTACTCAGGTGCACCCCAAGCCCTCCAAATATGTATGAAACACACTATTTTTGTAGTTTATAAAAGGAAGTTTCCACTAGGATTCTATAAATACAGTCTATTTGGGGATCTGCTTGCTCTTAAGTATAGCTTAAATACAAAATAAAGCAAGACAGACACAGAACGAAACAGGAAGACTTAAAAGAGTGATACATTGGTT
This sequence comes from Lophiomys imhausi, assembly GCA_907164525.1. Taxonomy (NCBI): domain Eukaryota; kingdom Metazoa; phylum Chordata; class Mammalia; order Rodentia; family Muridae; genus Lophiomys; species Lophiomys imhausi. The sequence goes on from CAJQZJ010001333.1 coordinate 699,676, forward strand.
AGCCATTTAAGTTTAAAAAGTATTTTGACAAAGAGGAGAGCAAGCATTGCTTCTGAGCTGTGGATACACAAGCTGGCGCATCACAAGCCTAATACGTGTGACCTAGACAGACTTTGGTAGGGAAATGAGTCATGTCAATTTCCAAAATGACACAAATTATACTCTAATACAGTTAAGCACAGAATCTGTCAAGTATTGTGAGTGTTTTCTCTCTGTGTGCCACCAGTGAACTAATTTTTGCTAGTGTCTGTGTTTTGAAACAGTCTCATGCAGCAAAGTGAGCTGATGATGAACTCTAGTCTCTCACTCTCCTGCTCTCACTTAAGTGCTGAGATCACAGGTCCGTACTGCCACACTCTCAAGCATTAGTCTGAACATGACCCAGTACTCCTGTTTCAGCTTCTAACAGCATAATGAATTCTGACCTATCAAGGCAGAGAATCTAATGAACACTACAGAGGCAGGGTCTTCAAAATCTATTTAGAGCCTCAGAAAAATGGCGAAGCCCAGACAGAAGAAGCAAAGGCCATCCCTAAGCAGGGTTCTGAGTGCTAGAGAGGAAGAGAGAGCCATAGACAGACAGACAGTGGACAGGCAGACTGCTGGAACTAAAATGGCAGTGCTGTTTGGGAATCACCTTCCAAACTATGAAAGTGGAAGTTGAGCACATTCCAGCTTTCCTCCATTCAAGTTGCAACTCTAGGGCACATCTGCCTTCCCACGTTCACTCTTTACTGTTTCTGCAGTACACTGGGAGGCAGGTATGGAAACCAATGTTCCTTTAAGTTTTCCTTACAATGGATATGGCACATTTTAGTCCAACAGCTCTGTGGTCCATGGTGATCAAGAGAAGGACGGGCAACAACCAGTATTCTGAGTGAGGGCACAAAGCTGGTCAGAAAGCTGTGCAGGGTTTGGAGGCCAGAGACCATGTGGATCCTTTCCTGGCCCCAGGCCTGCTCCAAAGACAGAGCAGTAACTTCTGTTGAAGAGCTACAGAGCCCACAACATTAGGCTCAGCCTCACCAGCAACAGTCATGTAGCCATGCCTGCAAACTGGTTGAACAGGTACAAAAGTTTATTTTCACTTAAAAATTCAGTGAACTAACCAGGCATGGTGGTGCATACCTTTAATTCCAGCATTGGGAGGCAGAGGTGTGTATGTGTGTGTTTGGGGCCAGCCTGTCTACATAGTAAGTTTCAGGCCATCCAGGGTACAGAGTGAGACTCCATCTCAAGCAAAAACGTTAAAAAAAATTTTGAATTAAAAGTAGCACTAGCTACTCAAGATGGCTCATTGAGTAAAGCACTTGCCACCAAGCCTAATGACCTTAGTTCAATGGCCAGGTCCCACATGGTAGAACAAAAAGGACCAAATCCTGCAAGTTGTCCTCTGACTTCCACATGTGTCATAGCACATGAATACACAATGAAATAAGTGTGCAAAAAAGTAGCAATAAATATTACACTTGTATTAATATATATACCCCCTAATTAATTAAGATAATGTTCAAACCTGGAATTTGCTGCCACTTTCCTCAGGGTGTGAGCCTATCACCGGAGGAGTGAATAATTCATGTCTGTGTGTCCTCTGTAAAGAAAGAGAGATCCTTATGAATTACTGAACTAGACTGGAACCTGCCTTTGCTATTTTGTGGGTTCTTCTTTCTTCCACCATTCTCTACCCTTTTTCCACCCTTTCATCCCCCTGCACTAGATATGAGGAAAAAAAAAAGGATAGAGAGGAAAGGAAAGAGATCCCTGAATAAAGTCAGGGATCAGAAACAGGGCGATGCTATCATTAGCCTACTTTCTGCTGATTAGGGGCATCAAGCTATTGGGGGCAAGTTTGATCTTTGTCATCAGGATATCTAATTTCTTCTTAATGTTGTTTCTTCTTTTCAAATGACTACTTAACCAAACCACAACCAATAGCAACCAACAGCCTACCCCACCTCTCGAGGCCCCAGCATTTATATACCCTCTGAAAAGTCCCCAGAATTCCAAACATCACACAATCACAGAAGCTATTTACAGTTGGCAAAAATCACACCCTTGCCAGAGTACAAGGCAGCCCCACATCCCCACACCTGGTATTAAAATGAAAATAGATGCCTGGCTCAGCTGCTTAGCATGCTTTCTTGCTTTCCTTTGTATTTAGTTTGGTGGGCGACACTGCCCACAGTGGAGGAGGGAAGATGATAAATTCCTTCATCCGCCTGGAAGAGCCCTCACAAACACACCCAGTGGTATTCTTAAGCATTTCTTGATCCAGTCAGGCTCACAATCAAAATTAACCACCAGTCTACAGCCTGCCCTGAAAGCACCCAGTCTTGTGAAGATTAACTACCACCCTAAACAAACTGTAAGTGTGAGCATGCACCAGGGGGGAGTGTTAGATGAGGTACAAGCAACTATTTGTTGAACTGTCCCTCCTCGCCCATCAGTTCATGCACTGTTTCCCCTTCTGTGGACAGACAGCCCAGGCCTAAAAGATGAAAGCAGAGACTTGGAGTGAAGCAAGGATGAGCAAGTACACTGAGTTACTACGCCAACAGAGATGTATTCAAGACTCTTGCCAGGACTACAGGAAAGAAGACTCTTCCTGACAGTTGCTATGGCTACTAGTGGCATTTTTGTCACTCCACAAGAATTTGTTTGAAAGAATAATCTTTTTTGCAAAAAGGGTGCACTAGAACCCAAACCTGGCAACACACCAGGACCAACGAGGCTCCCATCTTTTTGTGCCCAACACAGGTAGTGACAGGGTCTAATAAAAGGATAACTGAGAGCTAAAATATAGAAAGGACAGAGATGGCTTGTGACGTTGTATAAGCACCTGGATCAAGCCAGGCTTGAAACCAGCCTCTGGTCTTCCTGGTAACACAGGCCAAACTAATACATTCCTTCTTTGGTTTTAGTCAGTTTGAGTTTTTCACAATCTGCTCACAGGAAGAGTCGAGGATGTGGCTCAGCTGGTGGAGTGCTTGCTTGGCAGGCACCAAGCTCTGGGTTCCATTGCTTACACCATGGAAAGTTGGCTGCGGAGGTACATGCCTGCAATCCCAGCGCTCTGGAGGCAGAGCAGGATCAGCAAGCAGTTCAAGGTCACCCTACATTTGGGGCTGGCCTGAGACCCTCTCTGGGAAAATTCTGAAGTGGATTAATAACAAAACCAAATTTGTTTCCAGGAAAATAAATACAATGAAAATGTGAATGGACTTCAGTTCACCTCTATCTCATGATTGAGGAACACAAAAGGAAGGGCTAAGTGACACACTCAAAACAACGCTGTAGACTGAAATCTACGAGGACAAGGATCTGGAAATGGTTGTGCTTGCCTCTAACATCAATACTCAGGAGGCTGAGGCCGGAAGATCTTGAGTTAGTCTTAGGTCAACGAAGCCTTCACAGTGAACCTGAGGCCAACCTTACACAGCAAAACATGTCTCAGACACATGCAGAGAGACAGAGACAGAGACAGAGAGAGTGTGTGTGTTGTCAATATCTCTGTAAAAAGCATGAAGGCAAATGTTGTAGTAAAAAACAAGGACCCTGTGGTAGGGAAAGGGAGGAAGCAGGAAAAATGCAAGGCAAGGCCTATTCAGATAAGTTACACAGAAGGCATACTGCTCCATAAGTATGGGCCTGAATAAGGAACAAACTGCATCCAACTGGAGATCAAGAAAAACTTCAAATGGCAAGACAAAGACATTTCATGTCCATGAGTTGGAAGAATTAATATTGCGAAAATAGCTGTATTACCAAAAACAATCTACAGATTCAGTACAATCCCCATCAAAATTCCAATGGCATTCTTTACAGAAACAGAAAAGAAAATAATATCAAAAATAAAACCTACAATTTTTATGAAAGCACAAAAACCCATCTTGAGCAAGGAAATGCTGAAGGCATCACAAGACCCAATTTTAAGCTATGCTACACAGCCACGGCAACAAAACCTGTATGGTACTGGGACAAAAACAGATATGCCAAGCCATGGAACAGAAACCAGGACCCAGAAATGAACCCATATGGCTACAGTCATCAAATTTTCAAAAGGTGCCAGAAATACAGTCTGGAGAGAGGAGAGCTTCTCTGGCAAATGGCGCTGGGAATCTAGGTATCTACAAACACAATGAAACCAAATTCTTCTCCCATTCTGTACAAAAGTCAGTTCACAATGGATCAAAGACCTTGATCTAAGAACTGAACCTTTGAAGTACTACAGGGAAACAGAAAAAAACACTTCAAAACATAGACAGAGGCAACAAGTTACTGAATAGGATACCAATAGCTCCGGTTATAATAACCAGATCTAAGAAATGGGACTGCACCAGGGGCCTTGGGAGATGGCCCAGTGAGTAAGTTGCTGTACATGCAAGGGGCTCTGAGGACCCAGTACCCACCTGAAAAGCATGGTGTGGCTGTGCACACCTGGAACCCAATGCTGGCAAAGTGAGGGGAATGGAGATAAGGAGACCAGTGGGACGTGCTGGCCACCACCCCAGCTGAAAAGCAGCAAGCTCCAGGTTCAGTGAGAGACACTGAACAGAGAATAAGACGGAGACAGACAGAGGAGGATACTGTGCACTCTCCTCAGAGTTCTGCACTTAAGTGCATGCATGGTATGCACCCTACTCATGTCCACACACACAGATAAATATGCAAACAAACAAAAAAATAACATTTAAAAATGTCCAACATCTGCCAGGTGACAGTGACACATGCCTTTAATCCCAGCACTTGCAGGCAGATCTCTGAGATAGAGGCCAGCCTGGTCTACAGAGTTCCAAGACAGTCATGACTACACAGAGAAACCCTGTCTCAAAACAAAAAAAAAAAACAACACAAAACAAAAGGGTTGGGCATGGTGGTGCACAATTTAATCCCAGCACTCGGGAGGCAGAGGCAGGTAGATCTCTGTGAGTTCCAGGAAAGCCAGAGTGAGTTTCAGGACAACCAGGACCATTACACAGAAAAACCTTGTCTTACAAACAAACAAACAAACAAATAAAACAAAAATTTCAAAAGAAGAAATGTAAATAAAAACTACAATGAGGTTGTATCTCACTCCAGCCAGACTGGCTATCAAGAAAACAACAGGGGGCCTGGAGAGATGGCTTAGCAGTTAAGAGCATTGGCTGTTCTTCCAGAGGACCCAGATTCAATTCCCAGCAACCACTTGGTAGCTCACAACTGTCTGTAACTCCAGTTCCAGAGGCTTCGACACCCTTGTATAGCCATACATGCAGGCAAAACACCAATGCACATGAAATAAAAATAAAAACAACAACGACAGGGAAGGAGAGATGGCCCCGTGGTTCAGAGAGATTCCTGCTCTTCCAAAGGATCTGAGTTCAGTTCCCAGCACTCACATAGGTAGCTTACAACACTTGCTCCAGGGGATCCAACACCCTCTTCTGGCCTCTGAGAGTATCTGCATACATGTGGCAGATATCAGCAGAGGGATGCACACATGCATATAAATAAAAACCTTTTAAAACAGAAAATAAACTTTAGTGATAATGCTGAACGGAAGGAGGGCTGCAGGGACACAGCCTTATACGCTGCAGGTGAGAGTATCAATCATTCTGCAACTGTGGGCATCACTGTGCAGGGTTTGACAAAAAGTAAACTAAAGCAGTCTGTTGATGTAGCTCAATGTGAAAACATGCTGGGCTTTACCATAGATCACACACACACACACACACACACACACACACACACACACACACACACA
>CAJQZJ010001333.1:714155-740859 GCA_907164525.1 Lophiomys imhausi
GCCCTCCTCGGCGCGCCCCGCCTCCATATTCTCAGAGTGAGGAAATGGGCTTTTTTTCTCCCTACAAACTGCAGGGCCTGAGGAATCTCAGACCCTAAGCCTAAAACAGGAAGCCACCCGCGCGCCTGCCCTGTCTGGAGAGTGAAGCAAGAGTATTCTGAGTGGGAACAATCTTCCTTTATCCCAAGTGCACTTTTGAACCCTCAGCTGTCTCACACTCAGCTACCTTCTCTCTCTCTACCTTCCACTTTCTCTGAGTTTAGCCAAGCTTCCAGAACCCAGGATCTTTCCTTCCAAGGCTATGAGAGTTGCAGGGCAGCCCTGTTTACCGGTTCTGCACAAGCCCTGGAAATATTGTGTCTTCACTGTTTTCCCACTCCTGTCCAACCTGCGTTTCAGTTGAGGGCCTCGTCACAAGGCGCTGTCATTAGCAATTTAAATGTATTAATCAATGTGTTCCACATATCAATTAGCAGTGTCTCACTTTTTCCGTTACAGACTTTTTTTTTAACTGGTGGAGAAACAAATCAAAGATTATAAATGACTGGCTTGAGGTGAATTGTCAATGAGGTGAAGCCACTCTTGAATTGTTACTCTGAGTCCAACAAAGTAGACTCAGTAGACCACATTTCAAAATGTTTGCTCTTGCTGAGTGTGGTGGCACATGCCTTTAACTACAGAACTCAAAAGGCAGGGACAGGTGGATCTCTGTGAACTCCCAGGCAATTTGTTCTGCGTAGTGAGTTCCAGGCCAGTCAATGAATCACAGGGAGACCTTATATAAAAATAAATAACTAAATAATAAAATGGTTTTTCTGGTGAGATGAATAAACCATGGACTGCATATAAGTGAGCTCGCAATTTTATAGGACCCAAGAAAGAGCTGGGCATGAGGTCACAGGTCTGGAATCCCAGCGCTCAGAAGGGGGAGGTGCAAGGATCAGGAGCTAAAGGTCAGCTTTGATGTCACAGCAAGTTCAAGGCAAGCCAGGGATACATGAGACTTAGTGGGAAGGAAGAAGCAAATAAGCAAAAAAATATGAAAACGATTTCTAAGTAGGTATATGCAATTATCTCTGAAGCATATAGTTAAGATCTTTGTAAAAAAGCATTTTTTTTCTTGATTTTACATTTTAAAACTTTTGAAAAGTTACACTAGACAAAAAAGTGAGAGATCTCAACTGTGGTGCTTAGAATGAGAAATGTCCCCCACAGGCTCTGGTGTTTGAACACTTGGCTCCCAGTTGGTGGTGCTGTTTGGGAAGGTTTAGGTGGTGCGGTTTGCTGGAGAAAGTATGTAACTGGGGGTAGGCTTTGAGATTATACCACTTCACCCCACCACTAGCTCTCTTTCTCTGCTTTGTGCTTGCATTTGAAGATGGGAACTCTCAGTTTTCTTTTTCAGATATTTGGTGCCATGACTCAATGGGGAAAAGTGCTTGCTGTGCAAGCTTGAGGATCTGGGTTCTAATCCCCAGAGCCTACATTAATCTAGGTGGGGTGGTGAGAATCTATAATCCCAGCATTCCTGGAGCCAAATGGAAGATGGAAACAGTAGGATCATTGGAAGCTCAGGGGTCAGCAACAGTGAACAACTAAGAAACCCTGTCTGAAATAAGGTGAAAGACAAGGATAGACACTCCAGTGTGTCCTCTGACCTCCACATGCATGCTGTAGTGGCACACACAGCATACACATACATGGATACATCATATACACACACAAGAAAACTTAAAAGAACTAAACTTGTCCTAGGTGGCAATTATGTTCATGTCTCCCAGGAGTATACTGTATGCATTTCTCCATTGCAAGAGAGCATTCTGGGTGAATGTATCACTGGACACACCCTGCATGCCAGCACTGCAGAGGTTTACTGAGAGTGCAAACTGTAAAGGGAGTCATGTGTGGTTGGGTGAGACAGGTGCCTGTAAAAGTGCCTATGTCAATCAGGTCTATGAATATCAAACAGTACAGACTCCCCAGGGGCTATGATGAAATCACAGAAACCTTCAAAAAGTCAGACAAGGTAAAGATAAACTGCCCTTATAAAAGTCTGCGGTGGGGAGTGGGGATGGGGTTGTGGCAGGAGCTGTGAGAAAGCAAGATGGCTCCTGGAAAGTGAGGATGGATTATAGAGTTGAATAACGAAGTAAGTGCCCATTGTACCCTATGTCACTCTTGGCAGAGCACTTAAAAAAGTGATGGGACCTCTCCATAGTGTGCTTGGCCTTGCTAATGCCTTTTTCAGCGGTCCTTCCATGTACAGGTCCCAAGACCAATTCACAGTCACTGGTATGAAGTCAATGGTATGGTTTCACCTCCAGATGCCTCAACCGAGGTTGCCACTCCAGGAGCAGCAAAGACAGATTATCAAAGTACTGAGATGCCATGGGATGGTGACCCAGGACCTTGTTTTGTTATCTTGCCTATTTTCATGAAAATGGTTTCATTGTGTAGATGAATTGATATAAAACTGAGTATTTTACACCTTTAGAAAAGCACCTTACCCAGGCGTGGTGGGGCACGCCTTTAATCCCAGCACTAGGGAGGCAGAGACAGGTGGATCTCTGAGAGTTCAAGGCCAGCCTGGTTTACAGACCAAGTCTAGGACATCCAGAGCTCTGTTAAACAGAGAAAGTCTGTCTTAAAAAAAAAAGAAAAGAAAAGAAAGAAAGAAAAGAAAAGTGTCTAAGAGGCTGGGGAAACAGCTCAGTTGATAAAGTGCCTGCCGTGCAAACATGAGGACCCAAGTTCAGATCTCTAGCACCTGCATAAAAGTTGGGCATGGTGGCAAGTTTTAGCACTGGGGGTGGGACAGAGACGCATGGATTCTCAGAACTTACTAACCAGCCAGTCTAGTCAATTGATGAGCTCTGGCTTCAGTGAGAGATTCTGTCTCAAAAAAATAAGGTGCAGGCCAATAAAAGAAGACACTCAACACCAACCTCTGGTCTACACACACACACACACACACACACACACACACACACACACACACACACACACACACAGTTGCCCATACACACTACATACATACAAATTTTAAAAGGTAATACTAAAGAGAAAGGGATCTGAAATACCAGGTGTACCTAACAGAATGGGTACGAGGCTGAGTGTGGTGGGGCACACCTTTAATCCCAGCACTTGGAAGGCAGAGGCAGCTGGATCTCTGTGGGTTTAATCAGCCAACTCTGTCTCAAAAACAAACCAAACAAACAAAAACTAGCAGCTTTTAGAGCTGGAGAGATGGGGCAACAGATTCAGAATCCGCGTGGCAGTTCCTGAACCCACATGGTAACTCACAGTCATCTATAACTTCAGCTCAAGAGATCTGATCCTCTCTTCTGGCTCCATGGGCATTGCACACACTGGTGCACATACATACACGCAGGCACATGGACACAAATTTTTTTTTTTAATTATGGAGGCCATGCACACCTTTAAGCCCAGAACTTAGGAGGCAGAGGCAAGGGCATCTCTGTGAGTTTGAGGTCAGTTTGGTCTATATAATGAGTTTCAGAACAGCCAGAGCTACATAATAAAGAGATCCTGTCTCAACAACAACAAAGGATAGATCAGTCCATTATAATTAATTATAAAATTCTTGAAAGTATTAAGGTCTAGTAAGATACATATAATACCAGATAAAGTTACTAAGAAAATCATAAATAGCCAGTACTTGTGAATATAAAGCAGGTGCAGGTATTTTCAGAACTCCTAAGTCAATGATATATTTTCATATCCCACTTTACCCATCCTTTAAATAACGTGATAAAAAGTGGGGAGGGGTACCCTGTGGGGCTGGGATAGGAAGGCCCAAGAAGCTTTGATCAGGGTAACATCCTTTTAAAACAAGCCGAATAGGTATGTGTCCCATGACCTCGGTGTCCCTTCATGTTAGAAGTTGCCAGAAGCTCAGAGGGTGATAGCTGGAAATTATGGCAACCACAACCTGAGCAATGAACAAACTATTCCAAGGCAGTTTCAGTCCTGATCATGGGAAGCAGGGGAAAGCTGGTATTTGTTTCTAAAACAGAATTGCTAGCTGCTTTTAAAGCATTGTAACAGGTGAAGTCTATCATAGGTGCCTCGGTAATAGTAAAGACAGATCACCAAAGCACGGGTTGGAATGAAGGCCTTCTAGGCCTCTTTCTGGGGTGGCACCAAGTCAAACTCTATGAAAGTGGTATGCATATTCAAAATGAGGTGTGGCATCTCTAATCCCTGCCATGAATCCCATGAGAATATGCTGGGGCCAGTGTCCTTTCAAGCCAATGTACCTCCACCAGGAACTGAACCAACAGCCAAGCCCCAGGAAGGGATCTTCCTTATTCCTGTTGATGCCTGGTACATGAATGACAACAGCAAGAGCACCAGACAAGAATGGGTGACTAAAACAATACAAAGACAGATATTATGTTATCCGTCAGAGAACAGAGAAGAAAAGGGTAGCCAGTGGGCTAACAGTAGTATTCTGTCTTAGTTGCCGTTTTATTGCTGTGAAGAGACACCATGACCAAGGCAACTCTTATAAAAGAAAACTTGTAATTGGGGGCTTGCTTACAGTTTTAGAGGGCTGGTCCATGATCATCATTCAGCAAGCGGATAGGCATGGTGCTAGAGCAGATGGTAAGAGGTTTTACATCCTGATCTGCAGTCAGCAGGCAGAGAGAGTGACACTAACCTGATGTGGGCTTTGGAAACCTCAAAGCGTGGTGACACACCCAGTGACACACCTCCAATAAGGCCAAGTTTCCTAATTCTTTCCAAACAGTTTCAACTGGGAACTAGAAATTCAAATATATGTGCCAATTGGGACCATTCTCATTCAATCCACCACGTATGGGTAGTATAAGAGTTCATGAAACTTGGCCTTAGACAATCTATACCAGCATATTCAGAGAAATATTCAGATAGAAAAGAGAAAATTGGCACGTTCTGGGTTGGCTACCATGAGAAACAACAGATATGGGAGAAAACATATCAGAGATATCAAAATCTTGGTATCTTTCTACGTGGTAGCCTATAAGTTCATTGAGTCTTCCTGGAAGTCCAAAAGTATATCCCTTTATTAAAATATGGGCCATCTGCTTCCAAATATTCTTTAGAGCCTGCCCACTAGATTCATATTGACCACAGAGGAACCAACATAGCCTAGAAAGTAGCCAGCCACTGGCATTCTCATGAAATGTTTCAGTATTCTGCAAAGTGTCCAAACATGTGAGGCTTGTTCTCAATTTTGGCCATGGCATACGAATGTTTTGATGAGGCAAATACATAAACCTACCCATCCTGTATGGGTTGGCAAGTAAACCACATAGGGCTTATGCCTGTCAGGGAGAGATGCTAATAATGTCCTTATTTATGTGGACAGTCACAGACATCTTGTGTTTTCCAAGCAAATAAGCATCATCAAGGACCTCATCCAATTCAATATTGTGCAGAGACACCCCCAGAAAATTGACAGTGACAGGGGCACTTGTCATTCTGCATCTGGTGGACAGTTCCTGCCTTGTTTGGTATCAAGCCGGAAGTGCATGCTCCTCCACAGGAAGGTCCAGGCTGTCTCAGCTTCTGGGCAGAAAAAGGTGGAACTTGGACTTACCATAAGAAAAAGAACATAGTACCTAATTCAGTGTGCATTGGGGTGTTGTGGGAAGAACTCCAGGTACCGTTAGAGGAATGGACAAAAGGAAGCCAAAGCACCAAGAGCTCTCATTAGCATGGTGAGGGTATTCCCAAAATCCCAGGTGCTCACTGGGCAGGTCTCTTATCTGGAGAAAAGGTGGGGCCTGCAACTTCCCTGAGGGCTATGTGACAATCCTCAGATAGAAAGTGTGGGGTTCAGGATTCCCCAGATGGGGGGGGGGGAGAGGGAACCCCTCTGAGAAAAGGGAATCCCATCAAGGTTAGCACTGAGCTTGGAGGTTTCTGGTAATGTCAGACTTCGACCTTAGCAGCAGGGCCAGAGGCACTCATTTCACAAACACTGGTGTACCAAAACTAGGGTAAGGACAACCAGCTCCAATTGTACTTATACCTACCTTACAACCCTACAGGGGCTGAGTTTATTGAAAAGAAAAATGTGTTGCTAAAACAGCAGTTAAGGAATTTGAATGAGCTGGGGGTAGTGGCACACTCGGGAGGCAGAGGCAACCAGATCTCTGTGAGTTTGAAGCCAGCCGGGTCTACCAGCCAGGGCTCTGTTACACAGAAACCCTGTCTCAAAAAAACCTAAAAAAAATAAAATTGAATGAAGGCAATCTGCAAGGGTAGGGCATTCCCAGAAGCCAAGGAATATCAAACAAAAATACCAGTGTTAAACCTGGCCTGCCACCTCATGAGTTGTTTGCCCAGAAGGCCCCTAAAATTCCCTAAACAATACAGACTATTGCCACTGCTACTGGTCACTCAACAGAATTACATGGTGTGATGGCTATTCTTGGTTATCAACTGACCACATCTGAAATTAGCTAAAATCCAAAAATGGAGGACACGCCTCTGAAGGATTTTTGCTTAATTTGAAGTAGTTAGATCCACTTCTAAACCGGATCCTGAGGAGGGAAGATATACCTTCTTCTGGAAGCCTATATAAGAACAAGTAAGAAGGAAGCTTTTTTCTCTTTGCTGTTTGGCCACTATAAGTGAATCACAGAAGAGACCATGGGATTTTGGAGCAATGCTCTTACCATCCTTTGGAGACAACTATTTTCCCCTTTGAGAGACAGCTCTTGGTCTGCTCTTGGGCCTTAGTGGAAACTGAACGTCTGACAATGAGCCACCAAGTTACTGTGAAACTTGAGCTGTCCATCATGAGCTGGCCACTAAGTCATAAAGTAGGACATGCACAGCAGCTATCTATTATCAAATGGAAGCGGTGTGTATATGATCAGGCCTGAGCAGGTCCTGAAGGCACAAGCAGCTTAGATGCAGAAGTTGCTCAAATGTCTATTGTTTCTCCTCCCGTTTCAATGTCTCCTGTTGCCAAGCATGCACCTATAGCCTCACAGGGTGTGCCCATGTGGACTGACTGAGGAAGAGAAGACTAGGGTCTGTGTCACTGGTGGTTCTGGATGGTATGTAGGCACCACCCAGAAGTGGACAGCTGCAGCATTACAGCCCCTTCCTAGGACAACCCTGAAAGAAACCAATGAAGGGACATCTTCACAGTGGGCAGAACTATGGGCAGTACACATGGTCATACATTTTGTTGGGAAGAAGAAATGGCCAGAGGTGTAATTGTTCACAGATTCATGGGCTGTAGCCAATGGATTGGCTGGATGATCAGGGACTTGGAAAGAGCATGACTGGAAAATTGGCGAGAAAGACACCTGGGGAGGAAGCATGTGAACAGATCTCACCAAATAGATGAAGGATGTGAGGATACTTGTGCCCTGTGTAAATGATGCTCATCAAATGATGACTTCACCTGAGGAAGAGTTCAGTAATCAAGTAGATAGGATGACCCATTCTATGGACAGTCAGCTCTCTCCTCAGTCATGCCTGTCATTGCCTAATAGGCCCATGAACAAAGTGGCCATGGTGGCAAAGATGGGGGTTAAGCATGGACTCAACAATATGGGCTTCCACTCACCAAGACTGATCTGGTTACAGCCACTGGTGGGATCTAGATCTGCCAACAGCAGAGACCAATGATGAGCCCTAGATCTTGCACCATTTCCCAGGGTGACCCGCCAGCAACCTGGTGGCAGGTTGACTACATTGGACCACTTCTCACATGGAAAGGACAACACTTTGTCCTTACTGGACATAATAGATACTTATTCTGGTTATAAATTTGCCTTTCTTAGTATATGTGGTGCCAAAGGGAGCAGAAATTTACCTTTCTTACATATAATGTTTCTGCCAAAACCACCATCCATGAACTTACAGAATTCCTTATCCACCATCATGGTATTCCACACAGTATTGATTCTGACCAAGGAACTCACTGCATCACCAGAGAAGTGTGACTGTGGGCCCACAATCACGGAATCAATTGGTCTTGCCATGGTCCCCAGCATTCTGAAGCAGCTGGCCTGATAGAAAGATGGAATGGCCTTTTGAAGACACAGTTATAGCAACAATTAGGTGGCAGCAGCCTGTTGCTGAGGTAGGGTTCCCTAGAAGGTGGTATATGCTTTGAATCAGTGTCCAATATATGGTACTGTTTCTTCCATAACCAGGATTCCTGGATCCACAAACCAAGGGGTGGAAAGGGAATAGTTCCACTCACTATCACCCCTACCCACTAGGAAAACTTTTGCTTCCTGTTCTTGCAACCTTAATTTCTGTTAGCCTAGAAGTTTTGGTTCCAGAGGAGGGAGTGCTCCTTCCAGGAATCACAACAAGCATTCATTGAACTGGAAGTTCAGACTTCCCTCTGGCCACTTTGAGCTTCTGATGTCCTTAAGCCAACAGGCTAAGAAAGGAATAACAGTGTTAGGAGGGGTGATTGATCCACATAAACCAAAGGGGAAATTGGATTGCTTCTATACAATGGAGGTAAGAAAGATTATGTCTGAAGTGCAGGAGATACTTTAGGACATCTCTTGGTGTGACCATGTCTTGTAATTGAAGTCAATGGAAAACTACAACAACCTAATCCAGGCAGGATGACAAAGGACATAGACCCATCAGGAATGAACATATGGGTCATTCCTCCAGGTAAAGAACCCAAACTTGCTGAGATTCTTGCCCAAGAGTGGAGGAAATACAGAATGGGAAGTAGAGGAAGGTAGTTATAAATACCAGCTAAGGCCATGTGATCAGTTACAGAAACAAGGATTATAGTTGACATGAATGTTTCTGTTGTATTTTGTTAAGGATGCAGATATTTGTACAGATATTTGTTTTCTTTCCTAAATTTCTTTATTGTGTGGTATGACATCAATTTAAGAGAATATTAATGGTTATCATTATCCCAATGCCCTGCCACTGCAGCTGCCATCAAAGTAGCTGCCACAGCATTGATCAATCAAAGTGGCCCACCGCCCCCCAGAACTGTCAGTGCAGACCCTGAGCAGCACACAGCCAGAGTGGTCAGCACCCCCTTTCCCATCCCACCCTGCCCTGCTGGAGCAGTCAAAATGGCAGTTCCTGTGGCCACTCCTGTCACAATGGCTCTGAGGACTCCTACAGGAGCTGTCCTGACTCAGCCTACTGCTGTCAAGGGAGCTGTCCACAAAAGGCAGCATCTCCTCTCCAGTCTCTGTCAGCTATTCATGCTTCAGGGAAAGGCTTCCCTTCCATAGACTCCCTTTGTAATCTTGGTAAACTTTGTAAACTCTCAAGGAAGGAAAGTGGCCAGACTCCAGTCTGAGGAATTCCGGCAGCCCAGCCCCTTGCAGACCTCTCTGCCATAACATTTCCAGCCTCTGTAACTGTCACCATGGTCATTTCCAAACCCTCAATAGGACTCATTCCAGATTATGCTAATTTGAGGTAAGCCGTCCAAACAAAAAGCACTCATCAATCCCTGAGCAGGAAACCCACCAATCCCAGCACAGGAAACTCACCAATCCCCGAGCTCTCCAAGCTCTGGACTTGAAATTGCACCAGTCCTCACTCTGGAAATCCCTGCCCTAGAAAGCTCTGCCCCTGTATAAGCCCCCATATAAGAAACTCTATATAAGCCCTGAACTTTGTTCAATTCCCTGCTGTCCTGTCCTGGGAGCAGGGGCAGCTACACCCTGGATTCCTTTCACACCCCAGACCCTCCAATAAATCTTTTATGAGACTTGCTGCCTGCTGAGACTCTTTCATTGGAAGAAGCAAAGAGGCCAAGAAGCAATGAAGAGAAGTAGTGAAGAGGGAGCAGGGCTCAGGCCTCAATACTCCACAGCTCATCTGGGGTTGGGGAAAACCTCCCCAGTGAGCTGCAACGTCTTTGCTGAGGAAGCCTCCTCTCAGAGCTGTGTGGTTCCCAGACTCTCATGCCTCAGGATACCCTTTCACTAGAACACTGTCCCACCTAAGATGTGTGGTTCGTGGGCTCACGAGTTCCAGGATACCTTCCTCAGAGCTGTAACACTTTTCACTAGGGATACCTTCTCCCCTCAAAGCTGTTGGTTTCTGAGTTCACAAGTGCCAGGATACCTTTCCATCTGAGCAGGCCTCACTCTAACAATCATACTTAAGTTTGGGATACTAAAATAATGTCCCTCAAGGGATATTGCCACCTATTCTAATTAAGTTTGGGATACTAAAATAATGTCCCTCAAGGGATATTGCCACCTATTCTAAGAAAGTTTGGGGTACTAAAATAATGTCCCTCAAGGGATATTGCCACCTATTCTAAAATAATAATGCACATGGTTGCACAAGGAATAGCTATATCATGTTGGGCATAATTACGACCTGGTTAAATATCTAATGTGTTTGTGATTGAATGTGGAATAGTTACGTTTAGGTGTTATTGCCATTATTGTTTTCATTTGGATATCAGTCACAACATAAGGAGACACGATTGTCAAGTTGACAAGGGAATGGTCTTGTGATGGCTATTCTTGGTTGTCAACTTGACCACATCTGGAATGAACTACAATCCGAATGGAGGGCACACCTGGGAAAGATTATTTTTGCTTGGTTTGCAGTGGGTGAACCCACTTCTATTCTGGATCTTGAGGTAGGAAGATACACCTTTAATCTGGGTCACACCTTCTGCTGGAAACCTATATAAGGACACAAAAGAAAGACTATGTCCTTCTTTTTTGCTTTTTGCCTGTTTGCCCTTTCCTTGGCATTAGACCCTACTTCTTCAGGATTCCAGCATATACAGAAGACCAGCTGAGACACCCAGCCTTATGGACTGAGCAACTACTGGATTCAGTTCACAGCCAGCATTGTTAGATTAGCTGGACCACAGCCTATAAGCCATTTTAATACATCCCCTTCTATATACATAGGGAAAGTCATTCTGTAAGTTCTGCTACTCTAGAGAACCCAGACTAATACAGATGGTAAGTCTCTACTGTCAAAGACACCACATACTGCATGTCTTGGAAGAACATGGAAAAATCAGTAGGACTGAACAGGCCCTTCCTCCCTTCTGGCTAGCTTTCATAGTCTGGAAGGCTCTGAGCAGGTTGATGGCTGAACAAAATGGCCCCACTTTGCTGGGATCCTGAAGGCTACAGTATCATCAGGCCTGATGCTCTCACTGGTGAAGAAACTATTATGGCTACAACCTTTTTTTTTTCCTGATTGGATTTGTGGACCATTCCACAAGAGGGAATTGGTACCTGGCTCTGTAAACCTGGTCAAAAGCCCATGGCTGGGGACACCATAGGCTTTGGAAAACCGCTGCTGCTCTTCTGCTAAATATGTGTCTGTCAAACTGCTTTCTAAACATTTGTGTTTACGCCCATTCGTTAGTGCAGCTGTTATCTTTGGTCAATGAAGTTTCTGTTTTACAATGGGCAGCAGTTACAGCAGAGACTCAGCTGGTCAAAATGCTGTTGAATGCCCAGGCCTAAAGGGACATCTACACATCCTATCCAAGCCTCAGGGAACATCCTGGAAGAGTGGTCGGAAACATGGCAAGAAGTGGAGTGTTGTAGAAAGTTCTCATCGCTGCGATTATGGGGTGGGAGGAGGGGCTCCCTGCTGTCAGTGGATTTATAGGCAGTTAACAGTTGCAAGGAAAGATGGAGTTCTAGAGCTCCCCTCCCCCCCAGTTTTTGTAGCCAGTTAACCATTGCCAGGCAGAGACATTTTATTCATGGTATAACCATGGTCTTGTAACTGTAATTAAACTCATTGGTTCTTCAATGGAGACTTGAATGGAATTGTTTCTTTGATCTCCTGAATAGAGGTTTGTTCCTCTCTCCAGAAAAAAAAGTTTATACAAGTGGAAAAGCAAGGTACAGAGCTGTGTAACAATAATGCTTCCTTTTGTGTTAAGGGTAATTGTGCCTGTGTTCACACACACCATAACCACAAAGAAACAACAGGAACGATCACTCAGCGCCTCAGGTTACCAACACCTTCTACTGTGATTAGCAAGGAAGTACATGTGAAGGAAAAAGAAAACCATGAACACTCAGACACTACAAAAGCAAAAAATCTCAGATGTGACTCCCTATTTCAGTTGGACGTGGTGGTGCTTGCACTCCCGGGAGCTGAGGCAGGAGGATTGGTGTTGGAGCACTGTCAGCGTTACAAAATGATACTACCTCTATCATCAAAACAAAACAAAAACAAAAAACCAGGAGGATGTATACGTCAAAAAGCGGGCCCAGGTGGGGGTTCATAAACCTAGTACGTGGTACGGATGCAGGAAATAAGAAAGCTCACTTCACAAAAGAACATCATGGAGCTGAAGAGATGGCTCCGTGGTAAAGAGCATTCGTTCTTGCAGGGGGCCCAGGTTTGATTCCCAGCACCCACATGGTAGTTCGCAACTGCCCATAACTCCAGTTCCAGGGTATACGTGATAGACATACATGCGAGTCGAACACTCATACACATAATCTTAAAAAAAAAAAAAAGAATAAGAATGTCATGAGACAGCTGTGAAGGGAACCGTTCCTGATTTTAAAAGATCTAAGGAGTCCAGCCAGCGGCTGCAGACAGGCTTCAGGTGGAGCGCAGGGTTCTTGGGCCGGCCTCGGCGGGTGGCTCGGTTCCGCCTCCGCCTATCTGGACCCTCGTCGCGTTCCGTTCGTGCGTGCGAGCCGGCGCCGAGCTGGCTGGGCCGCGGAGGGCGGATGGCCGACTCGCAGGCGTTCTGCGTGGCCGAGGAGCGCAGCGGCCACTGCGCCGTGGTGGACGGACACTTCCTCTACGTGTGGGGGGGCTACGTGGTAAGGGGAAGGGGCGGGCTCCCCGGGGCTGCGCGGGAGCGGCGGCAGGGGGATGACGGTCGGCGACGCGGCATCCCCACCGGCTCCCGGGCGATCCGCCGCGCGCCGCCCACGTCCCTCCCGCTCCCAAAGCCCCCAAACCGGGGTTCCAGGGTGCGTGACCCCTCCAGCCTCAGGCCTGGAGGGGACCGCAGGACGCCATGCCGCGTTATTTTGTATCCCATTGCCACAGTGCGACTCAAAATACTGAAGTCACCAAGCAGTTAAATTTATCAGCGATTTTTAGTGGCATATCTTTGCTAATTAAGTACTTCTGGAGTCTCAAAATAGGTTCGTATTCGCAACACTGCCCCACAGAGTTCTGGGGTTGAAAATTCGTATCACCATGGCGGTTGGAATGTGGGTTTGTTTTGTTTCTATGATCGTAGGATGAGAGCAAGGAATTTCGTCTTGGAAAAATAAATCAGGTGTATCTGCCAACCCCGTTCGTTTGCAGATTAGAAAACAAACCCCACAGAAACCCTACTGCATATAGAAGGAAGATACATCTGACTTCGTCAGTGCCCGTATATGACAGACCTGTAACACGAGTGAATCACAACGAAATAAAGTGCATACTGTGTGTGTTAAGAATTCTCAGGTCCAAGTGGGTTTTTGTTGTTGTTTTGTGTGCTTCTTCCTAATTTAGTGCAGTGTCAGGGGAAGAAAAGCATAATTAGTCTTTGAGCGCCCACTGTATCTGGCATGTCTCTAGTAGTTCTCATGGCCTAATCAATAAGATTATAGGTTAGGGTTCTAATATTAATATTTTTAGATGTGTTTTATGTCCCAGGAGTGTTTTGCCTGCATGTCTGTCTTTGCGTCTTGTATGTGCTTGCTGCCCATGGAGACAGAAGAGGATGTTGGGAACCACCATGTGGGTGCCCGGGATGGAATCCCTGTCCTCTGCAAGAGCAGCCATCTCTTCCTCCCCAAGTCTCCATTTTATAAGGAAAGAGATGATCCTTTGGTGGCCATGTGACACCAGAGGCTGCTTTATGGAGCTTTATTTTGCTTCATTAATTAATTTAATGAATTGAGACAGTCTCTCACACTACAGCTCACACAGCCTGGCCTGGAATTTCTTGTGTAGCCCAGGTTGGTGGCAGATTCAGGGCAAGCTTCCTGTTTTTGCCTTCCAGGTGTAGAAACTTACAGCATGAGCTACCACAACTAGCTCTCCCACTTGTTTTTGTTTTTGTTTTTGTGTTTGTGTGTGTGTGTGTGTGTGTGTGTATTTGTCTGGTTTTTTGCTTTGTTTTGAAGCAAGATCTCAAGTACCACAGGTTGGCCTATAATTCCTCATCCTCCTGCTTCCACCTCCTGACTGTTGGCATCACTGGTGGTTATCTCCTGACCTGGCTTTGAATTTGTTTGTTTGTTTTTAAGGGAAAAACTAGTTTTTCATGTACATGAAGTTTTAAAAATGTTTTTAAGCTCTGCCACTTGAAGATACAGACTTACCAAACTTTATCTGCTGTGTTTATATTGGGTTGTATTGATAGTGGTATAAGTTAAATGGAAAAAATAAAATAATAATTTTGTAAGCCAGGCTGTATAGCAGCATACCTATAACCCTGATATTGGGAGGCAGAAGCAGGAGAATCAGGATTTGGAGGGCTTTCACAGTTACATAGCAAGTTCAAGAGTATCCTGGACTAATGAGACATTGATACATGACCTTATATAAAAAATAGTAGTAATCTTCTAATATCTCATCTTTGTATGGATTCATTTTAACTGCATAAATGAAATAGATCAGTATAGAATCCTTTGGGGGCCATAAAGGATTATCTGAGTGGGTTTTTTTGTTTGTTTGGTTGGTTGGTTGGTTGGTTGGTTGGTTGGTTGGTTTTTGTTTTTTTGAGATAGGGTTTCTTTGAGTAACAAACCTGGCTGTCCTGGAACTCACTCTGTAGATCAGGCTGGCCTTGAACTCAAAGAGATCCACCTGCCTCTGCCTCTGGAGTGCTGGGATTAAAGGCGTGCACCACATCCAGCCATTACAGACAACTGTGAACTGTGGATGCTGGGATTTGAACCAGGGTCCTTTGGAAGAACAGCCACTGCTCTTAACCGCTGAGCCATCTCTCCAGACCATCTGAGTGTTTTAAATCTTATTTTACTCTTGAAAATTATAATGGATGAGAGTCCAGCTCTCCATGGGGCAGCTACAGAATTATGACTACTTGTTATTTCAAAGAGCAGAGTTGCTACAAACACAGCCCTGTAAAATACAACACAGATTTAAATCCTGGGTCTATTACATTTTAAATCCCAGAAATCATCAGCAGTCCAATAATGTCTCCCGGATAAATGGAAGGTGGAGAAAAGAGTAGGAGGCAAAAAAGACAACATGTTTTATCTCCAGAAAATGCAGGATCCTCCAACAGCTGTTCTCAAAGGGCCTTTTGAGCAGGACATGGCTGAAAGGTCCTGGAAACTGGAGGGATCCCAGCAGTCGGTGGTGTGTGTTGTCGATGTTATATCCCAGTCAGTTTTCATTAATACAACCAATGCATGTGTGGAAGTTGACAGACCTGTGCCCGGAAAACTCATACCTGTCTGAAGTACTTCCTGTTTGAGCCAGTTTTAAAGAACCACGTATCTGAAACTAGTCTCCAGAGGCCAGCGTAGTTGGTGTTAGAATATTCTTTTGTTTTGTGTTCTTCTATGCCTTTTTCCAAATTGACATTCATACAGGTGCCAGTGCTGCTGGCAGGGAGGTGAATCATGAGCAGTTTCCCCAGATTTTGAAGGAAGAGTCCTATGTTCATAGATGGTGTATATTCATCCTCTCAGGACTGCATGCAGACAGTTCTGTTTCTCTAACAGGACTGATAAGGATGAATTTTCCTCCGAACTTAAAATTCGATCTACAAATATAGTCTACAGACTATAATCTAGTCTGTTATGTATAGAAGATCAGTTTAGGGAATGTTTGGAAAGAGAGAAGGAAGAGGGCTTCCGTAAGCGATACAGCTCTGAACTAATTCGGTGGTCCTGATACAATTAGGTAGCACAGTAGACCGGGAAGAGATGGTAGAGACAGCCAGGCATATGAGACTATTTTGGTTATAAAAGACAGCATTTTGAATCTGGACAACCAATTATACAACCAGTTGTATTTTCTAGGATAGCTGGAGGAAATTCTATCAGAGCCTGAGGACTGACGAGTGTAAGAAAACTGAACTTCAATATGAGGAAGAAAAATAGGACTATTTCAAAATCTTGGGTTGGGAAAAGAGAATCTGAGTCAGAAAATATATAAAGGAAAAAAATTGGCAGATCAAACTTTTTTTAAAATGGCATTTTAAAAAGCACCACAAAACAGAAGGGGTGGAGTGGAGGGGGGAGGGGACTGTGATGGAGATGTAACTTGAAGTAATAAACAAGCAAACAAACAAAAAAACCACAAAATGAGAAACCTAATGATAAATGAGGAAATATATGTGTGAGAGAGTGATGTCCTATGAAACCCAAGAGCAGTGGATAAGCCAGGGCAGGGAGATGGCTGTCCACGTCAGGGTGCTCTATGCCAAGCTTAGTGACCTGAGTTTGTTCTGGAACCCATATGGTAGAAGGAGATACCCAGTTCCCACAAGTTATCTTTTGACTTCCACACATGTACCTTAGTATATGCATGGCCCCCAATACAAACATAAAGAAAAAGCTTTAGAATTATCATTATCACTTTCAAAGTTTCTTGTTTACCTTTCTTTGTTGATCATGGTGCTCTCTTTACCCCATGTCCACAGATTATTGCTACCTTTTTTTTTTTTTTTGCTTTTTTGCTATAGTACAGCATGCTAATATCATGGGTAGTGTCTTTCAAGCACTTCTAGATCTATAGGATGACCTATAAAACTTACAATGTGGAAAATAAAGATTGTTTAGAATGAATGTGGGGAGGAGAAGAGCCTGTGGTCAATCTTTCTTTGCATTGTGTGTGTGTATATGTGTGTGTGTGTGTGTGTGTGTGTGTGTGTGTGTGTGTGTGTTTAATCTGTGTGTGGGTATGTGCATATAAGTGCAAGTGCTCAAGGAGTCCAGAAGAGAGTTTCAGGCAGTTGTGAGCTATCTGATGTGGGTTCAGGGAACTGAACCTGGGTCCTCTGCAAGAGCATTCACACTCTTAACCACTGAGCCATCTTTCTAATCCATGCAGTGTTTCTTTTTTTATTCCCATAACACTGGGCCTCTGGTGGTTGAGGGAGTTTTATATTTCCTTTGGACATCATTAAGCCTTGAAGCTCTTGCAGACAAATTTAATGCTATATGAATCCTGCCACTTTGTCACCACTGATATGGCTCCTAGGTTCATCCCAGTAGAACTGTTGACTCAATTCTTTAATTTTTGTTACAAATCTTATATGGGATGCTTTTGAGTATTTAGGTCTATGCTCTATTATTGTTCCTGTTTTTTATTTAATTACTTTTTCTTATATATCCTATGAAGACTGCCTTCAAACTTGCTATGTAGTCAAGGTAACCTTGACTATTTCGAGTGCTGGGATTACAGGTGTACATCCTATGCTTGATTGACGTAGTGCTGTGAGCAAGCAGGGTTTTGTGTAAACTCAGTAAGGGCTCCAGAAGCTGAGCTACAATCCCAGTGCCCTTCTATTTTAACAGTTTTCAGAATTGTCTGAGCCCTTGATATCTACCATTTTACCAGCTCATCACTATCTTGAATTTCTTCTTTGTCACTTTTTAATAGTTTTTGTTGTTGTTGTTGTTTTAATTTTGGTTTTTGAAGACAGGATTTCTTTGTGTAACACCCCTGGCTGTCCTGGAACTCACTCTGTAGACCAGGCTGGCCTTGAACTCACAGAGATCCACCTGCCTCTGCCTCTCGAGTGTTGGGATTAAAGGTGTGCGCCATCATACCCAGCCATTACATACAGCTGTGAACTGCCATATGGTGCTGGGATTTGAACCCGGGTCATTTGGAAGAACAGCCAATGCTCTTAACCGCTGAGCCATCTCTCCAGCCCACTTTTTAATAGTTTTATCATGTGTTCGTCAGTAAAAAGTATAGTATTTGATCTGAGAATTATAGCATACTTCCCTTTGTGACTTCCTCTTCAGTTTCAGACTTATGCATTTTTTAAAAATCAGTTTTACTTGTTCTCTTTATTTTAATTTTTAAAATTGATGTGGTGTGTGTATATATGTGTGTGTATACATGTCTGCTGTGTGTATGGGTGCCTACAGAGGCCAAAAGAAGGCATCAATTCCCCTGAGGTAGGAGTACCAGGTAATTTTGAGCCTCCCAGATGCCTGACATGCACACTGGGTGAACTCTGGTCCTCTGGAAGAACAGCAAGTGCTCTCTCTTAACCACTGAGCGTCTCTCCAGCCCCTGTTTATTTATGTGTCATTATTTAATAATTCAGGGTACACTTGTATGGCTAGTCCTGTTATCCATTTTAGTTTATCAGTGCCTGTGCAAACGTTTCATTAAATATCACCTAATACTTGTCAAACACATTGCAAGTCATCCTCAGACCCATCAATGAATGTGTGCCCTGTATAGTGTTGTGTAAACTGTTGCTTACTATCCATTCCACCATTGTTCTCCCCCCATAATCAGCAGTGCTGCCCTGGCTTTCTTGCAACATGTCTATTGTACATGAACAGGATAAGTGCACTCTCTAGGGCATGCACCAAAGAATGGAATGCTGGGCTACTCGGCAGGCAAATTGAATCAGAGATTTCAGACTGTTGACAAAATATTTGTATTAATTTGTATCTCCGCCAGCCTCCTCACTTTCCCACATCTTCAACAACATTTGGTACCATCTGCCCTTAATTTTTCTGCCAACACAGTGAGGGTGACATGGTATTTCATTGTAGTTTTAATTTTTATCTCTCAGATTAATGATGTTTGTCATCATTATCACCTGTGGTGCTGGGATTTGAACCCAGGTCCTTTGGAAGAACAGCCAGTGCTCTTAACCGCTGAGCCATCTCTCCAGCCCACTTTTTAATAGTTTTATCACATGTTCGTTAGTAAACAGTATAATATTTGATCTAATGTTTTATTTTTATTTCCATTTGGTGTGTGTGTGTACAAGGATTTGTGTGCATATGTGGACGTCAAAGGGCAACTCTTTGGAGTTGGTTCTCTCCTTCCACCTTGAGGCAGGGTCCCTTTGTTTCTGCCATGTTCATGCTGCTGCAGATTGCAAGCTAGCTGGTGTTCAAACTTGTGAGAAGTTCTCTCTCCACCTCTCCTCCCTGGGGGACCAAACTAAGGTTTCCAGGCTTGTGTGGCAAGTGCTTTTACCCATAGAGCCATGGTCAAGGTTACTGATAAATTTGAATTTGTTTTTATATCTTTGTTGTCTATTTGTAATTTTCTCTTTTGTGGAAATACGGGTCTATGTATTTTTCTGTGTTGGGTTGTATTTTTGTCTTGTTTTTTAATACTTACATGAAAATATCATTTCAGTTTGGAGTTTGTCTTTGTACTTTCCTAATGAGTCTTTCTTTGGCCAGAAGTTTTATATACTATATTCTAATATAAGTTAAATTTAATTTCATCCCTTTCCTCAGTGCTCTGCGTTTTCTGTATCTTGTGTTCATTATTTTCTGAACATTTTCTAGTTTTGACTTTCATATTTAAGTATTTCTTTAGCTGATTTTTGCTGTTGCTCTGTTTTTTTATGAAGAAGTTTTTTGTTTTTTTTTTTTTTTTTTTTTTTGGTTTTTCGAGACAGGGTGTCTCTGAATATCTCTGGCTGTCCTGGACTCGCTTTGTAGACCAGGCTGGCCTCAAACTCACAAAGATCCGCCTGCCTCTGCCTCCCAAGTGCTGGGATTAAAGGCGTGCGCCACCACTGCCCGGCTTTTTTATGAAGAAGTTTATATGGGCAGGATCGGGTGTAAGAGAGTCTCACACTCTTAGACACACTGATCCTCCTGCTTCTCAGGTGCGCGGATTACAGGCCTACACTGCCACTCTCATCTGTGTGATAGAGGTGTATTTTGTGTGTGTCAGTGCACACACAAGAAGACTAGAGGTGTCAGATCCCCTGGAACTAGAGTGATAGATGGTTGTGAGTGACCAGTGTGGGTGCTGGGGACTTGAACCCATGTTCTCTGCAAAAGCCCTGATTGCTCTTAACTCCTGGATCATCTCTCCAGCCCTATGGTAGAGGTTTTACATCTCTCATCTACCTAAAGCTGAAGGGCTGTTTAGGTCACCTTCTAGATACCTTTGGTAGAGCTCTCCTCGCCTCAGTCAGTGCCCGTTTCCTTCATAAGTATTGGTACAGACCTAACTTCTTTATAATACCCTCTTCCTAATCTCTCTCTACATATATGTATATAAAACTATACATGTGTCCTTTTTTCCACTCTTAAAATTGCCTGTTTGTGGCTTCTGTTCTTCTTAGGATAATTGTGTCAGAGATTTATCTGCCTTCTGAAGAATAAGCTCAATTTACTGGATCCTCTGTACTTTATTTTTCTTTGTTATTATTATCTGGTCTTTATTACTTCTAGTATTCTGTGGTTTATATAGTGGATTTTGTTTGTTGTTTTCAGACAGAATCTTACTCTGTAGTTCTGGCTGTCCTGAAACTTGATATATAGTCAGGCTGACCTTGAACTCATGGCTATCCTCCTGCCTCTGCCTCCCAAGTATGGGCTAACAGGTGTGAACTCCTACCCACCAGCTTATTATGCTTTATTTCTTGAACTTGGTGGTGGTTTTGTTGTTTTTCAGGACTGAGAATTGAACCCAGGATCTTGTTAGCAAGCTCTTTATTACTGAGCTATATCGGAAGCCCTCTTTTTAGTTATAGGCAACTGTGAGTCCGATGTGAGTACTGGGGACAGGACTCAGGTCCGCTGGAAAAGCAGTATGTGCTCTTAACTGCTGAGCCACATCTCCAGCACCACCCATGATATTCTGATAATTAGGTTTGTCTTACTAATTTTTAACTTACTTGTGTCACACTAAGGAATGTGATGTGTGGCTAGCCAACACAATCCTTTGGATATGCTTCGGCTTTCTCTAAAGCAAGCATATGGAACAAAAGGACCAGGCGTTTCTCATAGAGATGGCTCTCATTCTTAAGGAACTTGCATTCTAACTGTTAGACGATTTGTTCTACATGAGCACATCTTTTCAGCTTTGCTAGTTGTATTGTTCACATTTCCCATGCCTTTTTTTTTTGGGGGGGGGGAGGTGGTTTTGAGACAGGGTTTCTCTGTGTATCAAGCCCTGGCTGTCCTGGATTCTTTGCAGACCAGGCTGGCCTCGAACTCACAGAGATCTGCCTGCCTCTGGCTCCCAAGTGCTGGGATTAAAGGCGTGCACCACCACGATAGCCTAGTATACTTTATTATGAATGTGGTTTAGGTTTTTTGCATCTCTGTTGTTTTTCATTCTCCTTCCTTAACTTTCTCAATATGAGAATTGTTTCAGAAGGTCTTGTTCTTTTTCAATTTCTTTTTGTTTACATAGAAATTATATAATTTGTTTTTGGTCATTTCATAGCTACCCTACTTAATTTAACATGAATGCTTCATAAAGTCCAAAGTTAAAATTTGCATTTATGTATTTATTTGTTCACTTGTATGTGTCTGTGTTGAAGGGTGGGTATGAATGCCACCGCAGATGTGTGGAGGTCAGAGGAGAGTTTGCTGACGTTAGCTCTCTTCTTCCACCATGAGGATTCCCAGGGATGGGACTCAGGTCATGGGCTTGGTGGAAAGCTCCTTTCTTCGCTAGGCCAGTGCTTCTCAACCTTTAATATAGTTCTCATGTTGTGGGGACCCCCAGCCATAAAGTTAGTTCATTGCTACTTCATGACTGTAGTTTTGCTACAGTTATGAATCATAATGGAAGTATTTGATATGCAGGAAATCTGATATGCAACCCCTGTGAAAAGGTCATTCGAATCCCTAGAGGGGTCACGAGTCCCAGGTTGCGAATCGCTGCACCAAAACCTCTTGCTGGCTCTCAAAGTTAAATTTTAAGATAAAGTTCAACTAGTAGGCCAGGGCTGTGGTTGCTAGAGCACTTGCTTGGCGCACACTAAACCCAACCCCAGCTTCAGAAGCCACTGGAGTGGGTTGCTGAGAATGGTGAAGCTGATGAGAAGCTTGTGATAACGGCGTTGACTACAGACCATTTAGTGGTTCATTTTTTGAGAGACGAGTCCTATCATGTTGGATGTTTACAGGAATGATGCAAGGAACAAGGAAACCTGATATAGAAGAGAAGCCATTGGTTTAGAGCAGCATCTCGGCATCTGCTTCCTGGTCCTCAGCAAGACCCAAATTTGGTTCCCAGCAGCCACATCCACCTGAAGCTCCAAGGGCCCCATGCCTCTGGCCTGCCTGTGCCTTGCACATACATACACATACTTTTTAGAGCTCTGTTTCAGAAGGCATAATGTAGGAGTGATCCCCTGAGAAACTAGATCCAGCTTCTTTCATTTGTGTTTCTGTATTGCCTGTGAAATGTTAGTCAGACTGATTTCTTAAATTACTGGACTAAAGTGAAGGTGCGGTCAGTTCTTCAGGAGTGAATCTGCTTAGCTACCCAGCATAAATGCCGTCTGCCTTTGACACATAAGGGCACTTTTACATATGAGGGTCTGGGAAATTAACTTTAACAAGCAGGTGGGACCTCTGCCCTCATGGTATTGATACTGAGTCTCAGGCCAATGGAGGAAAAGAAGTGAAACAAACGAACAAAAACCAAATAAATAATTTTTTAAAGGTGTACAGAGATCTGGGATAAAAAGCTTTTCAACCTGCTGGGGGTAAATAATCACAAAAGTTTCACACACATCCCCAGGACTGGGGATCAGAAGAGTAAAACAGCCTTCAGAGACAGTGCTGGGCAGTCAGTAGGCACTCAAAATGTGTTCAGGGTTAGTGTATCTGCTGTGGTGTGCTTAGTTAGATCTTTTTAGAAAAACTTTCTTTTTCTAATTCCCTTCACCCCAAAGCACCGTCTTCTGTAATGTCTGGTCTCTATGTTCTGCTGGGTCTTTTACGGTTTTTCCCTATATAAAACTTTAGCTAGCCTGAGCCTCTTTTCTTGAGTCTTAATGTATTTCTCATTTTATTCTAGACTTTTATTTCAGCTTTTCTCACCCCAAGGAACTATTTGATGCTATATTTTTTTTTAAAAATGGTAATTTTGCGCATTATTTATTTTCAGTCTATTGAAGACAATGAGGTGTATCTGCCGAATGATGAAATTTGGGCCTATGATACTGATACTGGACTGTGGTAAGTAATTTTAAGCTGCAAAATATCAAGTCTCAGTAACTCATGGAGACTTCCCAGACTCCAAAGAATTTAAGAGCATAATTTGAGCATCCTACAGCATTTCTGATGTCACCCTCTCCCTTTCTCTCTGTGGTTCATTCTCTGGCTCTGTCCCTAATCCCTTCCCTTCCACATTCTGTGCCCTCACCATCCTAAGCCATTTCTGTCTCTGAAGACAGTTTTATTCAGCTCATTCCCAGTTCTGGTGACACCTGTGAAACTTTGTGACTATCCCCACCCCGTTCCAGATGAGAAGTCTTTAATGGCTCTCTTTGCACTTTCTTTGTTTATTTGTTGCTTTCCTTTATTTCGGAGTAGGGTTACTTTGGAACACAGACAGGCCCACAACTCTGCATCTTCCGCTTCAGTCTCCTCAGCGTTGGGATTACAGGCATGTGCCATGGCTCCTGGCTACAATTACAATTTACTTCTGGTTGGCGATGATGCATCTATGGAAAGAGTGCTAAATGGAGTTTTTATTTGCCTTCTGGAAAGCTAAGAGCTTTTTTGTGCTCCTTGTTGCAGGAAAATGCACCTAATGGAAGGAGACCTCCCCACCTCCATGTCAGGAAGCTGCGGAGCTTGCATCAACGGAAGGCTGTACGTTTTCGGAGGATATGATGACAAAGGATACAGCAACCGAGTAATCCTTTCTTTTAATTCAGGAGTGCCAAATGTAATCCCTAAACTTGTCATTTCATCTTACACATTTGCAAATGTCTTAAAGAGAAGATAACCAAAGTACATCCTAAGTTTATTGTCATTAGGCTTTCTAGGTAGGTGCAGAACACAGCAGCCGTATTCTTTCTCCATGTCTCCCTACTTCAGTTAGCTGCATTCTTGATTGTCACCCACAGGCAAGAGCCAAAGGAGAAAAAATGGCTGCATTTTTACACATCATTTTGCTTCTGGAGCACTGTCTTGTTTTCATCAGTTCTGTGATTTAAACTTGCTAACGGGTGAAGTATTTATTGGAGATAAAAGTAATGTTAGTTTTTGGATGGCAGACCCCCGAAACAGATCTTGTTTTCAGATGTCCTGGCTCCTAACTGCACTCTTGTCTTTTAAAAGCTTTACTTTGTCAATTTACGAACAAGAGATGGAACTTATATCTGGGAAAAAATCACCAAGTTTGATGGGCAACCACCCACACCGCGTGATAAACTTTCCTGCTGGGTATATAAAGACAGGTAATAACAGCAACAGAACTTCAGTCTCCTTAAGTTAAGATACAGCCTTTGACCAAAACCGAAGGAACGCCATGTTTTCCAGTAACTATAGACTTGTGTTGATGCCAGTGGCAACAGCAGTCCTAAAACTAGTAAGAACTGTGTCATAAAAGTAAATAAATATGGAAGAAATGCTATTTGGACTTTTTACCTTGAATAATTCATTTAATTTAAGTTTCTAGATCATTAACACATTGATACGATTTTTTTTAACTGAAGCCTTAATAAAAAGTATACAATGGTGGCGCATGCCTTTAATGTCAGCACTCGGGAGGCAGAGGTAGGTAGGTCTCTGTGAGTTCGAGGCCAGCCTGGTCTACAGAGTGAGTTCCAGGACAGCCAGATATGCACAAAGAAACCCTGTCTCAAAAAACCAAAACCAACCAACCAAAGTATACAAGTAAAGGCTGGTTTCCTCTATCTGCCCTACCCACCTTGACTTCCCATTTGCCCCCCCCCCAAAAAAGCCCCAAATTGTATATTTCTTTTTGTTCTTAGGACTCAGCTCTCACATGTCTGCTACTGGACTCTTTTCTAAAGCTCTAATCTCACAAGCCTATTAAAGTATAGTCCCTGGTAGGGCGACTTTTTGAAACTCCTCATAAGATTCCAAGGTACAGCAGCTTTGTCTGGATCCAGGCATTTCCCGCTGTTGTCTCTAGGTTTGCTTACCTGTCCTCTCTATTTTCAGGTTCTTTTCTCCTTCATTTCATTTGACTCAAGCCATATACTGCAAACCAGCTTCTGATGATGATACCAAGCCTTCCCTAAAGACTACCAAGAGTTGGGATGTGTATTCAAGACCATGAGGCTAGCTTTCCTCTGACAATAATTTGCCAACCCAGCCTATACATGACCTTTGGCACCTTGGTGGTTTTTCTTTACAAGTCCCCATGTGCTTAGTTTCCTGTCTTTCCTGCCCTTGCAGGAGGCAGGAGGATGACCATGGATCTCCTTTCACCTACTACCATGGGTTCATCTCCTGCTGGAGTTGTTTCCTTTATGTTTCATTGTTCCCTCAGTTCTTTGATTTTTTTTTTAAAACTATAATTGTAGTTTATTTGGCTTGTTCAGTTGGTTAGGGTAAGAGAAGGAATCTATTTCAAATTCCATTTTTGTGTGTGCCTTTCAAGGCAGGGTCTCACTCTCAAGCTGGCCTAGAACTCATTATGTAGCCCAGGCTGAGTTAAGAACTCACAAGAATCCTCCATTCCCAACCTCCTGAATGCTAGGATTGCAGGCATGAGCCACAGTGCCCAACTATTTCAACTATCTGTGAACAAACTAGAAGCAAGACTCCGAAAGTGTGCCCTCTTCATTTGTTTTTCAGATTAATATATTTCGGTGGTTATGGGTACAGGAAGCATAGTGAGCTTCAAGACTGTTTTGATGTCCATGATGCATCTTGGGTAAGGAAGTAATCTCTTTTTAATTCAGCGTCACTTTAAGCTTTAGGAATCTAATTGTTCTCATTTTAAGTGCTTCCGATTTGCCATAATTAACCCTATGGGGAAAAAAACTTATTTTATCCTTTTGGATTTGTAAACAGTTGGAAGAGGTTGTCTCACTCAGTGGACTAGCCTGCATGGTTACGTCTTAGCTTACATCATTAGTCATTTGGCTTAGGAAAATTTGTTGAGTGCAATGACTATTGCAGACACACACCTCCTCGTAGAGATGTTGAACAGTGGCCTCGTACAGGAATCAAACAGTGGGATTCACAGTCCAGCCTGACATCTGAAAAGAAACAGAAAAGTTGGCAAGGCTCTTCTTGTCCTGACCTATTCTTACTAGTTACAGAATTACAACATCATAAATTATAATTTTTTTTTTCAAGACAGGACTTTACTCTGTAGCCCAGGATGCCCTGGAACCAGGATGCTCTGTAGACCAGGCTGGCCCTTGGGTCCATGGCAGTCTGTCTACCTCTTCAGTGGGACCTCTGAAGGGCTGGGATGACGGGTACAGGACACCACACCCAGCCTATAAAAATGGAGTCTTTAAAAGATTACTCTTGCTGGGTGGTGGTGGCAGTGTCGTACTCCTTTAATCCCAGGACTCAGGAGGCAGGGGCAGGTGGAGCTCTGTGAGTTTGAGGCCAGCCAGGTCTATAGAGTGAGTTGTAGGACAGCCAGGACTACAAAGAGAAACTCTTTCTCAAAAAAACAAATACAAAACAAAAAGATTACTCTCGCTCCAGTGGGACCTAGAATACCTCAGTCTTACCTTCTAGCACAGATCATAATTGTACATCATATTTTATTTAAGTCTTATGTGTTATTTTTGTGTGTGTGTGTGTGTGTGTGTGTGTGTGTGTGTGTGTGTGTGTGT